>VDFB02058242.1:702784247-702926494 GCA_007258455.2 Sequoia sempervirens | reverse complement strand
TAGAGAGTTTAAGGGTTTAATAGTTTAAGGGTAGAGGGTAGAGGGTAGGGGGTTTAGGGTTGATGGTTGAGGGTATTGGGTTAAGGGTAGAGGGTATTGGGTTAAGGGTAGAGGGTAGAGGGTTTAAGGGTTTATAGTTTAAGAGTTGGGGTTGAGGGTTTAATGTTGAGAATTGGGAATTAGAGGGTATGGTTGAGGGATTAGGGTTGAGGAGTTCGATGTATAGGGTAGAGGTGTAGGGTGCTTGGGGTTTAGGGTTTTAAGGGTTGAGGGTGGTCGAGAGTTAAATTCTAGATGGTAGAGGGTAAGGGGTTTGGGGTTGAGGGTTGAGGGTTGAGGAGTAGGGTTTAAGGGTTTTAGGTTTTAAGGGTTTAGGGTAGAGGGTAGAGGGTTTAGGGTTGAGGGGAGAGACCCGAGAGAGAGGGAGAGACAGAGAGAGAAAAAGTGGGAGAGAGATAGAGGGAGTGAGAGAGAGAGATGGAGTGGGAGAGAGATAGAGAGAGAGAGAGGGAGGGAGAAAGAGAGAGTGGGAGAGAGATAGAGGGAGTAGAGAGAGAGAGCTGAGAGAGGGAGAGGGGGTAGGAGGGAGAGAATTGAGAGAGAGAGAGAGGGAGAGGGAGAGGGGATGGGAGAGAGAGGTAGAGAGAGAGTGGGAGAGAGATAGAGGGAGTGAGAGAGAGATTAGGGTTTAGCGTTTAAGGGTAGACGTATCAAGGGTTTTTGTAGTATAGGATTGAGGGATTAGGGTTTATGGAATAGTGTCCAAGGTTGAGGCTTTAGGGATAAGTGAGAGACCTAGATGGCTTAGGGGGGATGGATGGTTAAGGATAGAGAGAGAGAGAGAGAGAGAGAAAATAAACCTATAGAAAATAAACATTTTCATAACATGAGCGTGTTTTGAAGAAGTTGAGATGTAGTCGTTTGTATAGCAAGACAAAATGCGCTCACGTTATAATGCGAGTGCATTTTTTCTTACTCTAAAAATAGTAAAAAAATCAATATAAATGTGATCTCTAGGCCCACATTGTATATATTCTCCTAGTTATGCATGTGTTCTGACAAAAAGAAGCTTTTTGATGCTTTTGTGAAGTGTGCATGCAAATTTTTCACATTCTACCACCTTTTTATGAACTTTCCACCACCTTTGCATGAAATAATGGAGTTTTCATGTTGAATTTGATATATATCAATTCAAGTCTCAATTCCATTCAAGAGTGATATACAATTGAACATTGAAAAGGAAACAAGCTTTTGAAAAACTCAAATTGTTGAGGAGTTTGATGCAAGAAGAAGCAAAGGCTACATAATTGGGTAGAACTCCTCCATTCAAATCTCTATTTTTAGGTATGTGAATTCTTTACAAATTTTCTTTATATTTTCCTTAATTCTATGAGGCATTTTTTCAAATAGCCCGCTACCTTGTCAATCCTATCACATTGACAAGCTAGTGAACTCACTAGCTTGTCTATGGTACCACATTTTGCATACATGTCTACCAAAAAATTTTTGTCAAACAATTCACATGCCTTGTCAATGCTTCCATTTTGTGCCTATCTTACAATCATGGAATTCCACTATACCACTTTTCTTTAAGGTATTCCATTCAAAAATTCATGTCAACTTTGTCTTTGCTATAAATACTCTTCTATAGGATGATTGTAAGTATTTTGTATGAAGGGTTGAATGACATATATTTCATTTATTTGCATGGATTCATTTTTTAGGAACTAATATTTGTCTCTTTATCATGCTACAGATAAAATTATATGTCATGTTGAGGAAACAAACAAGGATTAAACCAACACAGGAAGAGTCCAAAACTAAGAAAGCAAAGAAAGCAGCATGGATGAGGGAACATTGTGAGAAGAAGAAATTGGATAGGATTGATGAAGACATGCCAAGTGAAGAGGAACCTCAAGCATCAAAAAGAGAAAAGGCATTGGTGGAACAAAGGGAACAAATGTGAAAGCATCATGCTAAGACAAATTTGAATACCGTAGTTGGAGACCCACCCTCTACCACAAGTGAATATGGAGGGACACCATCTACCACATCTCAAGTTGAGAGTACATAATCACTCACATTTGAGGAAGGAGGTACACCATCATCCCCATCTCAACCTCAAGGTATGTCATCTATTACATCCTTGATCGAAGGTATGCGATCTAGCCCACATCTCTTAAATATTGATGAAATTCCTAATGTTGAGATGAATGTACCTATGAGAACACCACCTAGAATTTTGCATAGAAAGCGAAAGTTTTTGATTAATATTGATGAGAATATTTTGCAGCCAATGGAAGGTAAGATTCCACAACGCACTTATAGAAGATATGTTGATAAAATTTGGAGATTGTTCTTTGAAAATTTAAATGAGACTGAAAGATGTCAACTATTTGTTGAAATGATGTGAGGTATTGAAACAATGAAAAATGGGTTAGGATGCTTTTGTATGGTTTTAGGACATAGAGCGCACCCAATTTCCAATTTCATTCAAGGATAAACCTAGAGATCTCAATGCAAAGGAGAAACAAATCTTGGTATAGGGTTGTCCTAGGGCCTGATTGAAAACTAATAAGGGGTTCACCACCAAGTTAAGACTTGGAAAGACAAATGCAATGCAAGATGTAATACTAAACCCTAATATGATGCAATGACTTAAAAAATGACTTAGAAATGTATGAAAAATAGAATAGCAAGTTGTAGGATGGAATGTGTGCACCTGGGAACCTGAAGGTGACTAAATGGAGCTCTGAAATGGGAGAAATTTTGACTTTAATGCTAATTGGGACTCATTCGCTAAGCTAGGTGAATTAGTCCCAGATCTGGGATTCTGTGTAGAAACAAGAATGGGTATGTGCAGGATCATGATGGGCCAAAAAGTGGCGATATGATGGGTATGTAGCTGACAACTTTTTTTTACCCAAAATTGATGAAACGAAAAGGGTTTTTAAAGGAGATTCTTAGCTTTCCACCAATATGAATGATGCTTTACTTTCAATTTAATAAATAATTATTATTCATTTTCTATTTGAATTATGACTAAAGTATTGATTGATGGCTGATTCAAAAACATCTATAGCTTTCAAATAGTATCACATTTTTTGAATCTGAAACATGCATCACATTCTATGCTTTGCATAATATAGGATTAAAAAAAAAATTCATGAAGTTTTGACCAAGTTAAGGTGGTCAGACATACGAGTTTTTATATTTTTTAAAATTTGTAATAAAAAATTTATAATTAATTATTTACTTGGAAAAAAATTACAAAAAAATATGCATCACATCGAGACACGAGTCCTCTACTTATATCTAAAATCTTATTAAAAAATATTATCATTTTATTGTGGTTAGGGTGGTCAAACAAACACCTACTTCTTATTTTTTCCCTAAAATTTAAGTGTTACTACATTGAAATTTCAAATTTTCACCAAATAGATTTTTTTTTAAATAAACCTAGTATTTTAGAAACTACATTCAATTTGCTACAGATTCTATTCTTACATATTTTGAAATAATATAGATAACTTATTTAAATTTTTACGTCAAGTTGCCTAACTCTGATTTTTCTGAATTTTTCACCACTTAAGGGCCTGTTTTTTCATGATGATCCTACACATATGTGAATCTGGAAAATGGGAATCCAAATTTGAAAAATCTGAATTTTGACCTAAACTGGGACTCATTCACCAAAAGCGGAGAATCAGTCTAGTTAGGGTTTACTGGAACTTCAAGATCTGAATCTTCTCTTCTCAGTCTACTCAATCTGCTTCTTCAGGTTTTTGGATCTGAATCTGTGTAAATCAACCCATAAGTGTTCTCCAATGCTTGATGACAACTTTGACAACTTTATGCACTTTGACAACTTCCTCCAAGCTTTCTCTTTAATTTATCTTCAATCTAAACTTGCAAATCACACACTAAAGAGAGGGAAACATATTATTTTTTTAGTGGAAAAGAGTTTTCCCTGGTCAAACCTCGTTTCGGTAATCAAACCTTGAAATAGGAATGGAGAATGATGAATGAACAAAATATGATGTTGCAACTCACCAAACTCTAGCAATAAAAGGTTGCAAACATGTATGAGATGGCTCCAATGGATGTAGATCTTGACTCTTGCTTGAATATGGTAGATCTTGAATGAAATGATAGCTTGAATCATGAAACCCTACATCAAAATTGTTAGCTCCAAAAGAAACATGATGAATGAAGAATTTGACATGATGCTTGATGCTTGTATAATGCTCTAAAATGCTTGATAATCAGCTCTTCAAGACTCTTGAATGATCTTGTAAACACTTGAATGCTTTTGTGAACTCAAACTTGCTACAAGGATGAATACTTGAATGCTTGGGGTGAAAATGAGTGAAAGAACCTTGTATTTATACTTAACTATGCACTACAAGCCAACATCAGATCCAAGAGGATAAAATCTTGTCAAAAATTGAATTAATTTTAATTTTGGGCCACACGAGACTCATTCACCCAAGGTGGCGAATGAGTCCCATTAGGAATAATTTATGGGACCATTTTTTAAAATACTTAGAAAGGGGTGAAATCAGGTTCAGAACCCAAAAAACCTAGGTGGGACTCATTCACCCAATGTGGAAAATGAGTTGCAAATCACTAAATCTGGGCCACATAAGTTGAAAACAATTGAATTATGATTGGATATTGATTTATGTCAGGATTATCCTTGAAAAGATGCATTAAATGAGGCTTGTGGATGAAAAATAAGGCCAATTTAAGCATAAAGAAGCCCAATTATTAATGACCACCCTAGAAAAGTATGAAAGTGTATTACAACACTTTACAACACTCCAAATAAGGCACCAATAAGCTCATTTAGTTCACAAGGGCCCAAGACCTAATGTGAATATGTTTGACATATTGCAACACTAAATCAAAGGCCATGTTAGGGGGGACCTTTTTCCATCATTACAAGTATAAAGTATAGGTCCATAATGAAGGTTTTTGGGTTGAGAACATCGAATGCTTCAAGTGAAAATACTATTGTGAAGAATCTAATACATGCTTATGAGAATGTGTGTAACGCCCCGCCACGCAACCCTAGGGGAAGTTACATTTAACAACACAACAACATGGTTTACATCTCAGTTTTAACAACAAATCTCCTTGGTTTCCATTCTATTTTCCATTGTTGATTCTAGTTTTGATTTTCATTTCCAATTCCAACCACAGTTTACAAGTTTGAATGCATTTTCCATGAATTTTCAAACAGCAAAACAAGGATTGAATTCTTTTCAAACGAACAAAAACAAAACAAAGAACTTGATTTTTCCTTCAAGGCTTGAAGATTCCAATGGTGTTTTCAACTCCTCCCTTGAATTCAGCTCAAGCAAGAGTCTCCAATTCCTTTTCCAATCCAAGCCAAGCCACAACCAAGAAAAATCCTCCCCAAATTGGAAATTGAAAATTATATGAATTTACATTTGCTAAATAGAGATTTTCCCCAAATTGGTCAAACCCCTAAAATATCCCCACCCACTAAATTTATTGCAAAGTTTGGAGGATATCTCCAATTTTCAAATTTAAAACAAATTTCTAATTTCTAAATGAAATGATAAGCCTTTTTTCAAACTTCATTAAAACAAAATAATACAATCTTTGCAAAGAAATTGCTTTATCCATAATTTTGAAAAGTGAGATTCAAAACACATTCTCCTTTTATTTATTTATTTTAATTTAATTCTAACTATCCAAACATGGTCCTTTAACCTTTATTTTAATTACATTATAATATACAATAATGTCAAAACAACTAACACATTTAATAAATCACCCTTAATCTAATTAATCAATAAATTCAATCTAATTTTATTAATTAATTCAAATCAAACAATAAAATAATAACAAATCAATCTTGCAACTAGATACATTTAATCATACATTTAACTACGCAAGCTATATAATAACCTTTAAAAATATGAATTTGTATAAATACGCAAGGTGAAATGGACCAAATTAAAACAACCAACCCGACAACCACTCGACGACACGCTATGACTAGGGTGACGATTTGGCACGGAAAACCTAGCTACTATCTCCCAATCAATTTCCATTGGTCAATGGACACGCTCAAACCTATGAACCAGGTGGAGTCGATGTCATGTACCTGTAAACCTGCAACAAAGAGTACATTGAACATGCATATATATATAATATGATCAAACACACCGTGAAGAGGAAATCTCAAAATCGTAGGGTACTCGCAAACGAGTGATACAATCCCGTCCCCTTCACCAATACAATATCACTAACTGACACATCTAACATCAATGATATGATCATAAGCATAAAACATCATTAGATCTAACCTCTTCTAAGTTAATCCAAAACATTCCATAAAGATAACATCAGAATAAATAATATCACATCAAAATATAATGTTTACATCGCTTAACAGATAACGGTCAAAAGTAACCAAGTTCCAAAGTCAAAGCATAAACAGAACAAAGCATTACAAAGAAAACACTGCCGATCCAAACATCCAAAATGGAGGGGTGTTACAATGTGGGTAATACCTCACACTCAAAAGATAGTAATATCACCTGATGTGTCATTACATCGAATTTGATAAGTAATCAAACAAGGAGATTCTGTCTCATTAGAAAGATGAGTCAACAATTGAGAATTAATAGAAAAAACTTTATGAAGAGCCATTCAAAGGTGCCAAAAAATTGAGGACATCGATTCCACTGAATTATGGGCATTCTCGGGGAGACTCCCATGAAAAGATAAACCAATCGTTGAAGCATTGTGATCACTAATTGAAGACTATTGGAAGAATAACACAAGACCATCTTTGAATCAAAGGGATGTAGTAAGAAGGAGAATCGGTAGTCGAAACCGCGAGCCACATCCAAAGCATTTTTTTGATACAACTCATCACAATTTTTTCATAAATTTCTAGAGGATTATCCTCAAATTCAATTTTTTCAAAGATATTTTGAAATGCTTAAACCTTTTTATGTCAAAATACATCACACACGCACTACTTGTTGTTGTAGATTAGATACTGAATTTTCTAACCATTATGATGTTTATCGTTCTATATGTTTAGATTTTCATATTAGCATTTTTTTGCAGGATTGTGGCATACATGCCCCACCAACATCTTCAAGAGACTTCTTATCAAAAAAAATTATGTGAAAGAGAGGAAGGCCAAATATTCTATAGGAAACAATTCTTGGATGGCACATGTCAACATTGTGGTGGCTTGCAACGTATGCCAATATGTGAACATATGGAAAGCACACATGTAGTTGGAAAGAAACTAGTAGAGTTCAATAAGTATAAAACAATGTCATACAATACAAAATATGGTAATCAAGCAAAAAGGTGTGATTTGGTTATTCAAAAGATTCTAGTATATCAGTTTATGTGTACATTTCGTGATAGTATAGTGTATGCGTATGCAAGGCATACCCATAGAGCTCTATGGTTGGACTTGTAATTCAAGTTATGCATGGACATATTTCCAATTGCTAGCATAGTGTCAGTGGTCAACTTTGTAGAGAACTACACTCTACAGCCACAATGTGAGGTGTGTTGGAATATGTGCCTCAATCCTTACTGACATGGAACTCCTGAAGGGAAAAGATGCTGTGACATTGTTCATGTCTGGGCGACTAACTGTTCTAAAGCTCTTGAAATGTTCATATCGATGTGACAGGTTGAAGTCTTGCTGACAAGTCTATTGATGTGACTTTCTGTGTTTGGTGTGACTTTTTTGGTGAATGGAAACCTTCGGGTGACAGTGTGATCTTATCGGGCGTCGAGGAGACTTGGGTTGTCGGTATTGGTCTGGCCGATATGAAATTTCTCACTGACACCGTTTTGCATATGGTCATCAGCATAACCTTTTGTTTCGGTATGAGTCCCAGCGATCGATAAAGGTCTCACTGACTGGGATGTACAGCTATCGGGGTAACATAAAGGTTGCGGGGAGATGTCTCAATGATGAAGCTAGGTCACGCCGACAGGAGTATTCTTGTGGTGTCTTCGCGGTAACAAAAGACTTTGTTGAGAAGTCTTGGCAACTTGGGTAAGTCACGCTGATGGTCTTCGGTAAGACTTGGGGTGCTCGAAGAAAGGTCACGACGAAAGACATGATTCTTGCCGACAGTATGTGACATTCGGGGTGACATGGGATGTTCACTATGACATCTCGGTGAAAATGGTAGATCATTCGGTGGAAGCTCTTTTCAGTATGACATCTCACCGAAACTGTGGGGTCTTACCGATAGTAGTAAGGCTTTGGTGTAGCATGAAGTGGTCGATGGAAAGTCTTGGCGAGATCGGTATGTCTTGTCGATAGTATAACTCATCGATGTGACTTGTGAATTCGATATGAGTCTCACCGAACAGTGATTGTCACGCCGAAAGGAAATCACACGATGGCATAACTTGAAGACTTTTATATGAGGTCTTGGCGTGATTGGTATGTCTTGCCAATGGTCTCTTTGAGTTCAATATGACTTATGGTTTTCAGTATGAGTGTTGTCGAATGAGAATTCTCTTGCCGACTATTGGGGAACCAATATCGATAGCGAATACTTTGTGGCATTGGGGAGACACTGTTAGTGTCTCACCGATATGCCAACAAAGTTTGAACGTCATTTGACCATGTGACCATCCTATGTGGCATCATGCTAGACCAATCAGAGGAAGTAGTTTTCAAATGGATGACGGTTGGATTTTTTGTAACTGTTGCAACACTAGAAAAATTGCATGCAAGGAAAAATCATCTGCTTGATGGAAACTATCTATGATTGGCAATGGCGGATAAGGATGCACAGAAGACAAAATCAGAATGTGAATAGAATAAAAGCATATCGATTCTGATTTGAAATTATTATGAGTGAATCGAATTGGTTGAGATATTTTCTGAGAGAGATTGAATAGTGAATGTTGTAGCTACTGTGAAATACCAGAGTTGTATTTCTGATTGTATGTAATTGTTGTTACTGTAATACAAAGAGATTCAACTTGGTGTGGTGGGTTTTTTCCTGAAAGGGTTTCCCACGTAAATCTGTTGTTCAGTTGTTTTTGAGTATCTTCTCTATTTCTGAAATTCTTTCATGTGTGTCTTAATTAGATTGTAATTAGAAAAATTAAAAGTATTGTCTACTTACTTCCCTGTGGATTTGACGTTAGGAAAGTGTTTCCGCACCTCTGCTTTCCTTACAAGTGGTATCAGAGCCTGACCAGTTGTGTTGTCCTTGTGAGTAGGTTGGGTTTTTTGTGTCAATCCTTTTCCAGTGGGAGTTTTGTAGAGGTCTGATAGTTTAAAAAAAAATTAAGATGGTGAGCACATCTGAAAGGATGGATATAGAGAAATTCAATGGAAGCAATTTTGAGTTGTGGAAACTCAAAATGGAAGATCTGTTAGTAGACCGAAATCTTTGGACTGTTGTGTCTGGAACAATGCCTCAAAGCATGAAGCAAGAGGATTGGGACCTTGCAGATAGAAAGTCTAAAGGGCTGATAAGGCTCTGTTTGGCAGACTCTATTCTTCTGAACGTGCATGAAGAAAATACTGCATCTTCCTTGTGGAAAATATTAGCATCTATTTATCAAGGCAAGTCCTTGGTGAACAAGCTATTCTTGAGGAAGAAGTTGTACTCTTTGAGAATGCAGGAAGGAGGGTCTATTGCTGATCACTTAAATGCTTTCAACATGTTGATTGCTCATTTGACATCTATTGGTATGAAGATTGAAGATGAAGATCGTTGCATGCTGTTACTGTGTTCTCTGCCTAATTCTTGGGATCATCTAGTGATGGCCATTGGAAGTACAATATCCACATTCAAGATGGAAGATGTTGTTGCTTCTCTGTTATTAGAAGAAATGAGAAGAAAATCTTCTGAGATGGCAAAGGAGGCTCTAGCTGTCAGAGGTAGACCAAAGGAGAAAGGCAAGAAGAAGGACAAGAAGTCTAGATCAAAATCAGAAGGGAGATCAAAGTCTCCTGGAAAGAAGTCAAAGGTGAAGTACTAGAACTGTGGGTAACCTGGTCATGTTCGAAAGGATTGCAAGGAGGAGAAAAAGAAGAAGAACTCTTCTAGAAATGATTCTTCTCATAGTGATGTAGATTCCTTCATTGCAACTTTGGCTACACGGGCATCAGATGATGTCTGGCTGATTGATTCTGGAGCATCTTTCCACATGACATCTCATAGAGAATGGTTCACGAAGTATGAAGAGTACAATGGTGGAAAGGTGTATTTGGCAAGTGATTCATCTTTGGAAATTGTTGGTCATGGAAGAGTCAGAATTCAATTCCCTGATGGAAGAGTGAAGGGAATCAATGATGTGATGCATATACTAGGTCTGGCTTGAAATCTACTTTCTGTAAGTAAGCTTAATGATATCGGAGTGCAAGTCATGTTCTATGGAAATGGTTGCAAGATGACTAGAGACTCTATGGTGCTGGCTAGGGGTGCTCGAATTGGTACCTTGTACAAGCTGGATGCACAAGTTGTCCAATGCAATAGTGTCTATGCAAAGTCACTTAAGGCTGCTCATGAAGAAAAGAAGGAAAACGTTCCTGATGGAGTAAACGCCATGGAGGTTAAACTCCCAGTAGAAAATACTATGCTCTGGCATCATAGGCTTGGACACATTGGTGAAAAAGGTTTAAAACCTTGAAAAATAAAACCTAGTAGAAGGGCTTGAAGATTGTAACCTTGAGTTTGAATTTTGTGAACATTGCATATATGGTAAACAACATCGTGTTTCATTTTATTCTAGTCCTCACAAATCTTCTAGTTTGCTTGATTATATTCATTCTGATGTGTTTGGTCCAGTGAATGTTCCTTCTTTGTCTAAATCAAGATACTATGTGTCGTTTATTGATGATTATTCAAGAAGAACATTTGTATATTTTTTGAAAAGTAAATCAAAAGTGTTCAATCGGTTTAAGGAATTTAAAAACCTTGTTGAAAATCAGACTGGTAGAAAAATAAAATGCTTGAGGACTGACAATGGCGGTGAGTTTTGTTTAGATGAATTCGAAAGGTACTGTACAGATCATGGGATTAAAAGACATAAGACTACACCTTATACTCCATAGCAAAATGGAGTTGTTGAAAGGTTCAATAGGACAATAATGGAAAGAGCACGAAGTATGCTGAGCAGTGCTAGCTTGGAGGAGAAGTCCTAGGATGAAGCAGTCTCTACAGCATGTTACTTGGTAAATCGTTCTCCTAACTCTTCTCTTGTTGAGAAGACGCCTTTAGAAGCATGGTCTAGAAAGAAGCCATCTCTGAGACATAACCGTGTCTTTGGTTGTGAGGCATATGCATATGTGCCATTCGAAAAGAGATCCAAGTTGGAAAAAAAAGCTATGAAGTGTATTTTTATTGGCTATAGCACTGGCATAAAAGGATACAAGCTTTGGAACCTTGAGACTGAGAAGGTTTTGTACAGCAGAAGTGTTATCTTTCGTGAGCTCAAATCTTCTACATTGGATATGCAGTCAGAGAAGAAATCAAAAAATGAAAAGGATGTAGTAGAAATTCCTTTGACACCAGATAAAGAGGAATTGAAAAATCAAAATGTACCTGATACTGAGGAGAGCTCCAGTAGTTCTAAAAGTTTTGATGAAGATGAAGAACCACCTTAGCCTCAGACTGTGAGGAGGTCAACTCGTGAAAGAAAGCAACCTGATAGGTATGGGTTTTCTTTAATTGAGTCTACTTGTGCCTATGCTTTAATTTCTAGCACTGATGAACCTAGGACTGTGAAAGAGGCATTTAAAATGTCTGATGCAAACTCTTGGTTGGAAGCCATGAATGAAGAAATGGCATCATTAGAAAAGAATGATAACTGGAGTTTGGTGCCATTGCCTAAAGGTAGAAAAGTTGTGGGCTGCAAATGGGTTTTTAAGAAGAAAATAGGTCTGGACAGTAGTGTGGAGAAATATAAAGCAAGGCTGGTTGCGAAAGGTTATTCCCAGGTAGAGGGAATTGATTATGGAGAAATCTTTTCTCCTATAGCTAAGCTGACATCTATTAGATTTCTTTTGTCACTTGCAGCAACGTATGACTTAGAAATTGAGTAGATGGATGTGAAGACATCATTTCTTCATGGTGATCTTGAAGAAGAAATTTATATGTCCCAGCCAGAGCATTTTGTGCAAAAAGGTAAAGAAAGACTGGTTTGCAAGTTAAAGAAATCTCTGTATGGTTTAAAATAGTCTCCTAGAATGTGGTACCAAAAGTTTGACACGTTTGTTTTGTCATTGGGATTTGTAAGATCAAAATGTGATCATTGTGTGTATTATAAAGCTGAAAGTGATCAAGTCCTTATTATTGCTCTCTATGTTGATGATATGTTTTTCATAGGCAATATTAAGCTAATGATTTATGATCTTAAGTCTTAGTTGTCTGCAAAGTTCGAAATGAAAGATCTTGGTGCAGCAGGGTATATTCTGGGAATGGAAATAACCAGGGATAGGAAGAATAGAAAGCTTTGGCTCAGTCAGAGTAAGTATGTCAAGACTGTTCTGGAGAGATTTTATATGACTGATTGCAAATAGCTAGTTGTTCCAATTATGCAGGGAACGAAGTTATCTATTGAGGATTGTCCAAAATCTCCTACTGAGATGGAGGACATGACCAATGTACCTTATGCAAGTGCAGTTGGCAGCCTCATGTATGCTATGGTCTTTATAAGGCCAGACATTGCCCAAGTAGTGGGAGTTCTTAGTCAGTTTATGGCAAATCTTGGAAGGACACATTGGGATGCTGTGAAGAGAGTGTTTAGATATTTGAAGGGTACTTCAAACTTTGCTCTGTGTTACCATGGTAACTTGGTTGAATCATAGAAGACTCTCAACATTCAAGGTTATGTGGATTCTGATTGGGCAGGGGACATTGACAGCAGAATATCCACCAGTGGATATGTTTTCATGATGAATGGTGGTGCAGTGAGTTGGATGAGCAAGCGGCAAGTTGTAGTCGCTTTTTCCACTACAGAGGCAAAAAACATGGCAGTTACACATGCCTGTAAAGAAGCAATCTAGTTAAAATGTTTGTGTTCTAACATTGGTTTTGATGTAGGAAAATTTACTATTTACTGTGACAGTCAGAGTGCTATATGTTTGGCAAAGAATCCTACGTTCCATGCCAAGATGAAACATATAGATGTATAATATCACTTTGTACAAGATATGGTGGAGGATGGGAAGGTCTCCTTGGAGAAAGTGGATACTCTGGAGAATGTTACAGATGCATTTACGAAGCATGTGAGCACAAACAAATACAGGTGGTGTGCCAGTTCGATGGGCCTCTTGGCCCATGTTTTTCAGTAGTTTGTTTATGCTCTAGAGGTGTCAGTAAGATCTTCATCAAGTGGGAGCTTGTTGGAATATGTGCCTCAAACCTTACTGACATGGAACTCCTGAAGGGAAAAGTCGTTGTGACATTTTTCATGTCTAGGCGACTAACTATTCTAAAGCTCTTGAAATGTTCATATCACTATGACAGGGTTGAAGTCTTGCCGACAAGTCTATCGCTGTGACTTTCTGTGTTCGGCGTGACTTTTTTGGCGAATGAAAACCTTCGGGCGACGGTGTGATCTTATCGGGCGTCGAGGAGGCTTGGGTTGTTAGTATTGGTCTGGCCGATACGAAATGTCTTGCCGACATGATTTTGCATATGGTCATCGGCGTAACCTTTTGTTTCGGTATGAGTCCCAGCAATCGATAAAGGTCTTGCCGACTGGGATGTACAGCTATCGAGGTAACATAAAGGTTGCAGGGAGATGCCTCAATGATGAAGCTAGGTCACGCCGACAGGAGTATTCTCGTGGTGTCTTCGCGGTAACAAAATACTTCATTGAGAAGTCTTGGCGACTTGGGTAAGTCACGCCAATGGTCTTTGATAAGACTTGGGGCGCTTGGAGAAAGGTCACGGCGAAAGACATGAGTCTTGCCGACAGTATGTGACATTTAGGGTGACATGGGATGTTCACTATGACATCTCGACAAAAATGGTAGATCATTCGGTGGAAGCTCTTTTCGGTATGACGTCTCACCGAAACCGTGGGGTCTTGCCGATAGTAGTAAGGCTTCAGTGTAGCATGAAGTGGTCGATGGAAAGTCTTGGCGAGATCGGTATTTCTTGCCGATATTATAACTCATCGATGTGACTTGTGACTTCGATATGAGTCTCACCAAAAAGTGATTGTCACACCGAAAGGAAATCACACAATGGCATAACTCAAAGACTTCTATATGAGGTCTTGGCATGATTGGTATGTCTTGCCGATGGTCTCTCTGAGTTCGATATGACTTATGGTTTTCAGTATGAGTCTTGTCAAATGAGAATTCTCTTGCCAACTGTTGGGGAACTGATATCGATAGCAAATACTTTGTGGCATTGGGGAGACACTGTTAGTGTCTCACCAATATGCCAACAAAGTTTGAACGCCATTTGACCATGTGACCATCCTATGTGGCATAATGCTAGACCAATCAGAGGAAGCAGTTTTCAAACGGATGATAATTGGATTTTTTGTAATTGTTGCAACGCTGGAAAAACTGCATAAAAGGAAAAATCATTTGCTTGATGGAAACTGTCTATGATTGGCAATGGCGGATAAGGATGCACAGAAGATAAAATCAGAATGTGAATAGAATAAAAGCAGATCGATTCTGATTTGAAATTATTATGAGTGAATCGAATTGGTTGAGAGCTTTTTTGAGAGAGATTGAACAATGAATGTTGTAGCTATTGTGAAATACCAGAGAGTTGTATTTTTGATTGTATGTAATTTTTGTTACTGTAATACAAAGAGATTTAGCTTGGTGTGGTGGGTTTTTTCCCGAAAGGGTTTCCCACGTAAATCTGTTGTTCAGTTGTTTTTGAGTATCTTCTTTGTTTATGAAATTCTTTCATGTGTGTCTTAATTAGATTGTAATTAGAAAAATTAAAAGTATTGTCTACTTACTTAACTGTGGATTTGACGTTAGGAAAGTGTTTTCGCACCTCTGCTTTCCTTACAAGGTGTAGTCATAATATTACAACTCCACATAGGTTTCTATATTTGTGCACATAGCATTCATTCATGCAGCTGATAATATAGAGGATAACAGGAAGGTATTGAGGGAGTACCACTTTTACATTAGTGATGATCGCACACATTCTCCAGAGTTCGTGCAAGGTTGCTTTCAGTTGTTCTACGGTGATTTGGCTACGAGGGGCATAGCATACAGTCAACATATAATATGGTCAGGTAATTGTGTAACACAATTCAAGAACTCACGAATGTTCTATTGGTTGAGTAGGATGCATGTTATTACAGGTGTTCAACATATGTGGAGCTTTTGTGAGGTCGGGCATGGAAGGGGGAGCATTATGGTGTAGAAGCATGTGTCAAAAGATAATTAGCACATGAAGAGTTAAATTATAAAGACAATGCAAAGTTGACAAATGCAAAATCAATCGTCGAGTGGTGTAATGCTTCGATGGGTCCAGGTAATGAAGGTAAGTCTTTGGTTCGTAGATTTTTTTGGTTGATAGATGATACTAACATTGCACCATATGAGGATTGTTGTAGACTGACAAGATCAAGTGAGCTACACTCCTTCCTTGGCTCAAATGCAAGTTCATGGAGTATCCATACACAAAAGATGGCATGCTTTTATTCTTCATGTACAATTCAAGCCAAGAATGAGTGCGAGTCAAAGGAGTGGGTTGACGAATGGAGGTTAAGTTATCTTAGCCCACTTCACACATATCAGCCTTTGACTGAATTGGAACCAACACAAATGGAATCATCAGTTGACTTTGACTGCATATCAGATCTAGTTCAACTAGGTAATATATCTACTTGCATAGTTTTTGAGATTCCTATTTATCTTACTTTGTAGTGTATTTGTAATGTTGACTAATTTCATCTAATTTTCTGCACATATCAATGTAGGGCATGTTTATGAAGTTATTGCAAATGAAGACAATGAAGAGGGAATGGATTATTACTTGTGTCGTTGTGTTGATGCCAAAAATAAATTGGAGGCCCTAGTTATAGATGGAGAAAACATCAAATACCCTACAGGCTTAGTGGTTGTTACTAGAACATGGCTTAGAAGGTATCCACATAAGAGTGTTAATTCTTGGTTGTTTCAAGACTTTGAAATGCATCAAAATATTCTTCATTACTCAAACCTTGTCGTGGCATCCATTGTTCATTTGATCAAATATAGGGGTATACCTTTGAACAATGGAAGGTGTGTGAGTCTGACCATGAGGCAATACTTGACACAATAATGAGTAGATGAGACCTAGATGGTTCATTGGATTAATTTATAAGTATGCACATTGGTTCTTATTAATTTGTAATTATGCACTTTAATTTGTATTAAAATTTAGAGTATGTACATCAAGATTAATTGATAGTTAGACCTTTCATTTCTATATTTCAAGTTTACTTATGTTTTGGTTCCAAGTTTGTACATATGTTTTGATTCCAAGTTTACATATGAATATTGAGCAGATTATATGTTTTGGTTCAATGCATAGAATAGACAAGCTAGTGGGCCAACTAGCTTTCCAATTTGGTGAAATTGGCAAGGTAGTGGGCTATTTGAAAAAATGGGTCCAAGAAATGGGGTCTCATGGTGATGTACGCTACCTTTCCAATTTCACCAAATTGGACATCACCGTGAGACCCCATTTCTTGGACCCATTTTTTCAAACAACCCACTACCTTGCCAATTTCACCGAATTGGCAAGGTAGTTGGCCCACTAGTTTTCCAATTCGGTGAAACTGGCAAGGTAGTGGGTTGTTTGAAAAAATGGGTTCAAGAAATGGGGTCTCACGGTGATTTACATCACTATGAGACCCCATTTCTTGGACACATTTACTTGGTGAAATTGGCAAGGTAGTGGGCCGTTTGAAAATATGGGTCCAAGAAACTCATACATCACTATGAGACCCCATTTCTCGGACCCATTTTTTCAAACAACCCACTACCTTTCCAATTTCATGGCGATGTATCAAATTGCTTCTAGTGTTAACCAAGCTATGTGTCTTTCACATGTACATTTTACTTATTTCAATGCTCTACTTATTTTCTTTATCTCGAAGTCTTTATTCTGATATTTACTTATTCTTCCATTCTATCATGTTGAAGAAGTGGAGAGCTGCAAACATTGTAGATAGGAAATATTGTATGAATTTTTGTCATGCTTTGTTACTTCAAAAATGTGATTTCTTATGTATTCATTGCCATTTGTATTGTTGCTCTTTTTATGGCACTATTGTTGTTATTTTTACTGTCATCTTATCCATCAACCGTGTTCCCATATTTTCCCTTGTTGTCTTGCTACCCTCTTCAAGCTTTCATAGTCATAAAGGGTTATTGCTGCCCCTCCTTGTTATATTTTCCATCAAGATCATGATCATTTGAAAGAAATAGAATCGAATAAACACTCCCTTCTTCTATGAATTTAACATAATTTGATTGTGGGCTCTTCACATTTTACCTTTGTTTCTTGGGAGTCCTCAAGTCACTATTTATTCTTTTTCATTCATTAATCTATCCCTTTAATCTCAGAATCTGCTTCCTTTATATTTCCATTTTCCAATAGACTATTATCATATATTGATGAGCATTGTCATAAATCATGCCTTATCTTGGTTTGATCTATCTCTTTTTGAAATGATTGTGACTTTTATCCCTACCACCTCCTATGCAATTTTTCTTCTTCATTATTGTTTCATAGTTGTCATATCTTTGGTGAAAGGTGGTTGTCCTCAATCTCTAAGAGACCGTCTTTTTAAGATCTTCCCTATAGATTGCTCATGATCTTTTCCTCTAATGAAATGCTCAAAGCAATTGATATGATTGAACTATGAATAGAAGAATAAAACCTACCCTAGCATGGTTGATTAGTTTGGATCAAGGGTTTCAACAATGGTTCCAATATGTTTAAATCTCAACCACATGCTACTCCCTTTTATGACACCCATCAAGGTTTGTTATGGAGTCATAGATCATTCTCTTAAGATACTTTAAATGATACCAGAGGGTGATCCCACAATACTGGTTTACAATTTTTGGCGAAATTGGACATTTAACTAAAAAAATTTAACTAAATCTTCACTTTTAGGAACCTATAGCGGCTAAACCGTGAGGAATTTGAAGATGATGAAAACTAGTGATTTGTGACATTATTTCTGTAGATTTTAAATATTTTTTTTCAAAAAATTTGGAATCAGATTGCACTTATTTTTCCATCTCCTTCAAAAACTAGTTTTTAATAGTAAACACCATTTTTAAAGAGTGACGTTACTGGCTAACACATAACTCTTTTTCTATGAAGGATAAATTCTATTTTTTTCAAATTTAGATTTGTAACTATGATATCTAGTGCATGTAATTGGTTTCATAGCATTTCATTGAATATTTTTTTCTTAATTAAGTTTTAAAGTCAAACCAATTACAATTTAGACATGATGATTTACTGGCTAAAGCATAGGGTTTTTTGTATGTATCAAAATTCAAAAAAAAATTGTTGGATCACGGACATCAATATCTAGTGCACTGATATTTAAAAAAAAATTGATAATTTTCTATTTTTCCACGTGCAGAACATAGAGCTTGATTTTTAGTGAAAAGCCTATGTTTAATCAAACTAAAAAAAACCATAATAAAACCAAAACATATTAAAATTATATTCAGTGGATAGCTCGTTCTGAGGACTACCATCATCCAGTTGGGTCTGTGAAGTCTCCTCCATTTTCATCCTCAACCGGAGCTTCGAAAGGAAAAATTTTGTAGAGATTTTGTAGAAGAGGAGGGGAAGGTTGAAAAAGGGGGGTTCATATGGAGCCCCCTTTGAGTGAACCCCCCCTTATTTTCGATTTTCCTTTGTCTTCATTTTTAAAAAATGTGCCAAAAAGTGGGTCCCATCATTAAAGAGGGTTCACTCGAAAGGGGGCCCATACAAACCCATTTTTGGGTCAATACGAACACCTTAGTTCGTGCGAACCCCTAAAAACCAAAAAAAAATCATGGGAGCATTTTTGCAATTTTCCTTCCTCAATGGAATTGTAAACCAGTATTGTGGGATCACCCTAAAATTACCTGGTATTGGCACACGCCTAAGATGTAATGACTGAGATAAAACCACATTCACTTAATAAGGGTTGGTGAAAGAAAGGGAAGTTTAAAATATCCAAAATACCAAAGATACTCCATTGGAGTGAGTTTTTTGAAGAATTAAGTGACTTGATCACAATAATTGCTATCATATTTCTATCTCTATGCTTTCAATGTTCATGTTGATGTTAATGTATTCCAGTTGATAGTTAGAGTGTATGACCCTAGGATCTACTTCTATTGTTGTCCTATAGTTAGAGTATTAGAATTTTGACATTAATGTATTCTCCCTACCACCTATCATGTTCCTTGCTGCCACCTATCATATTTTGGCTTGCTTTGATTTTCTTTACTAAAATTTTGAAACCAAAAACATAGTTCTAATGAAAAAGTAGCAGAAATGCACTTGGTAACAACAAATAGAATAGAAATGAGCATATCTATAATGATTTATGAAGAATGTTGAATTTCAAAATTACATAAAAAAGAAATGAATAGCACTTCCAAGTTTGACTATCATATACTGTAAGGACCGTGAAACTCATTTACTAATTATGATCCTCCATTCCAAAATAGTTTAATAGAACCAGTTAAATATATACTAATGAAAATTAAGAGGAATAATTCATGTCATTTATAAGAATGGGTTAACATGCACATCAAGCGGATCAAGGTGTATCAAATAAGATAAACGATTTGTCAATATAATTAAGCATCAGCTTTACTCAAAGTAAATAGCTTACAGGTACAAAATAACTGGCCAACCTAATGGTGCAAACATAAGTAAGTCTTGCTCATTCTTGTGTCCACCACCTAGACCTGCAAGAAAATGTTAGTGAATAGGGGTTTGCCTCAGTCAAACCCCGTTTGGTATTTAAACTTTGAAATGAAAAATAAATGAATGAAGAATGACCATATCATGATGTCACAACTTACCAGAACTCAAGCGTTAAACTCTTGCTTGATTGTGATAGATCTTGACTTGAATTCTTCTTGACTTATGAAATTTTTTACCACAGATGTTAGCTCAAATACAAACACGATACATGAATGATGGTTATGCATTGTGGGATAATATTATACAATGACGGTAAGAATCTCTACTCATAAAATAATACTATATAGAAGTTAACAATACTCAATGTTTTCAAATAAATAAGATTCCTAATTTTACTTCCAAGTGATGAGATATAGAAATAAATGCATAATTAACAAGTTCCCTTAATTTTCTTTGATATAATAAGATCTTAGATCTATACTCTTAAGGTACTCAATGTATTCACCTAATCATCGTATCCTTCTTACCTATTCAACTTACCATCTTTTCCAACATATTTCATATATTCAACATACCATTCGCTTCCTCTTATTCAAGATATGCCATCTAACTACATTTACAACATATTGACCTACTTGTTTTCTTTCTAACACATTCCACAAAGTCCAACCAATTCATTCCATTAAACTTAATCACTTAATTCAGCATACTCATTATTTCATCAAGAATTTATATACTATCCTTACCTAGTCCAAGCTATCTAGTGGTTAACCAAAACCATGTTTTAGATTCATGTTTCAATATCGAGTAATATTCGCCTATTTGGATATCATTTAGGCATCGGCTTAGGCAAGGCAGTATCAATCAAAGATCAACTAGTCACAAGTAGTTGTTGAGTACTCACAAACGCTAAAAAAAAAAAAAAATGCTAAATGCCCACAACTAAAGCTTGGCTCAGTTTTTGGTTCCTCATTAATTTCTCTAGGATCTATTTGTTGTATAATCCACAAATGTGGCTTCGAATCAGTCCCTTTGATGAGGCATTGTTCTATCTCAATTATATTGCATTTCTCTTTCATTTGTATTGATTCCTCAATTGCAGGCATATAACTCTCTTTTTTTTTAGGCTCCTGCTAGGCCAAGTAGCTATAAGGCAACCACTTGAATGAAAAGTGAAACATGAACACGATTATCATTTCCTTCAATTCAGCTTTCATCTACACTATGCCTTGATGCAGCATCAACTTCACATCCAATAGTGGGAAATAACTTTATTGACGTATTACTAGAGCTATTGTATTTTCTTCTGCATGGTAGGACCTTGTGTTTCTTGAACTTCCCACTCTCTAAAAGCTTCGAGAACTTAAACTCAAACTTTTCACTTTCTTAAATGTATGTTTCTTTTAGTCATCATTACATATATCCTATGGCATCAAAGAAGGTGTGATGCAATTTGCAGACATAATGAAGAAAATAAGAATTCACTGTAACTGGTTGCGAACAATTGTGGTTTGATTGGTAACCATCCGACACTTTAAATAAGATTCTCTTAAGTTAGCAAAGGGAAAGTGACTTATATAGGGTCCTCCCTGTTCAACATGATTGTTTCTAACACTATTTTTGGAGTAGAGGAATTATTAATATTATTTATCTGCAATAAATCGGTATGTACTGCTATGTTTTATTTCTATAATGTAATTAGTAGTGTATTAATTTATCAATAAACGTTTGGTGTTATTACATTTGTAGAGTCAATCAAATTTAAGAAGAATTAATAACTGGATAAAATCAAATGATCCTCTTGATTGGTGGAACAACAAGAATGAGGGTTTAGGGAGGCAACCAACTCCAGGAATTCATCAATCCAATTTCAGGCCAAAGTAAAAGCTAAATAAAAAAATGTAAGCCAAAGTTGAAGTCATGAACAAAGAAATCTATATCTATACATACAACAAACTTGGAGAAACAACTCACGATGGAAGAATGCGTAGAGGTTGTTAAGCAACTTCCCATTCCTAAGAAGAAAATGCTAAGCTTTTCGAACAATTCAAGTCAGAAGTTCCATTGGAAGATTCAACTGCACCATCAAAGAAGTCAGAGCCACTCTTTAGCGAGGGAGGTCTTCATTCTAAGATGGAGTACAAGGACTTCTTCGCAAGAGAAGAAAGATAAGCTTATATGAGCAATATTTGAGGTATTAAAGAATCGCTAAACAAGGATACTGAGCCAAAGACAACAAGACAAGGGATTAGATTGGAGAGAAGGGAGTTTGAGGATAATACCAACAGTGTTCCATTGAATAGGTCACCGAGACCTCAAAAAGGTTTGATGATTGAAACGTGTCCAATAATGTTGAGAGAGAGAAGAGAATGTCCAGATTATAACTTTTAGGAGAAGGTTCCACTCTCTATAATCGCATGAAGGACAACTAGCAAAAATGACATGATAAAGGAGACTGCCAGCAATTCTGACAGGTAGATGAGACTGCCAGCAATTCTATAGCCGAAGGATTAAATTTAAGATACGAATTACCTTGACTTTTGCAGGCAAGACTGCTCAAATTATGGCAGAAAGAGTAAATCCACGACATAAGTCCCTATCAAAATTACTATTCCTGAAACATTCTTAAGACAACTCCCGTCAATTTACATAGATCGTTCACAGGGATTCGCAGGAATTATTATTCGTCATTCCAAGGCAGAAAAGAACTCCAGATGTTTACTCTTGTCTAGAAATCAAATGTCTAACTATGACATGATTCCCATGTCCATTTCCCACATCAGTAAGGAATATTTAGAAATAAAAGGCTTTAATCCCATTTCAACGGAGGGCATTTGGATTGTAAGAGTCATACAACAACAAGAGTCACCGAAATTAGGCAAATATTGCAGACACAATGACATGTATTTTGAGGTGAAAATAAATAAATAAAGCCATTTAGAAATCTTGTGCGCAAAGACAATGATAGCGAGTCTGATTTTAAAACAATAACAAAATGTAACAAAGAAAGATAAGATTTCATTACCATCCAATCACATAAGCAAATAAAAGACAAAATTTGAAAATAATGTATTAAACAGTACCTCACAACTCGCTCCTTTTTGAATCCCTCTCACGAATAGCCTGTGCAACTTATATTGATCATGCAATTTTGTTCTTCTTTCTGTCCATGCCTCCTCTTTTCTCTCATTCTCGGATTTCTTAAAATCATCACAAGCAATTTCCTTTTTCCCAAGTTCTTGATTTTCCGTTATCTTTTGCAGAGAAAAATAATGAAGGATTGTGAAATCAATTGTGTAAGCTATTGTGTTGTCGTTATTGCTTTTCCCTTCCTTTTTAAAAGATTTTTCCCCCCAAATTTTTCCAGTAACCGAATCTTGAAAGTAATAAAAGTAACGAGATCTCGAATATAAAAAAAAATAATACTTCTTTTTCATACTTAATATTTATCCTTGGTAAATAATAAAGAAATTCCTTTTAATTGTAATTTAAATATTCATTCGAGATAATTATTAAAGAATATCATTCAATTGAAAAATAATAAAAATAATAATTATTCTAAATAACAAAACATTATTGTTTATTTGCAAAAATAAAATCTATAATTATATTATAATAAATTCCTTTTATTTCATTACACTTTTATTTAGCCACAAATTATTTTAATTAAATTTTGTAAAATACGAACAGTAAAATTAGGGGTCGTGACATATACCTGCGTATGTAGTTCATTTCCCTTCTAATCTCTACTTTACAATATTTCATCTGCAAATACCCTATTGCCTCTTTAAATATTTGTATAAACTACCCCTCTCATTTTGGAATCTTTGTATATATCATCCTTCATTAGAGGCATGAAAATATTTCAAAGAATTCTAGCTAGCCAGTGAAGGAGATGAAAAAATAATGCAATTATCTTTAGTTCTTTGTTATGACATCTGATCTTCAACATCCCTTATTTTAGTCATGACCCTAGGCTTTAGCATTTTTATTTGTTAAACCATTTGATTCTTCCCTCCTTTGTTCCACATATAGATCTAAGCTTGCAGATGAATCATCAAATATTTTTATATTCCTTTGACTGTAATATTCACTTGATGGAAAAAGTGTCACATGCATGTAGTGCAAAGTTGCAAAGGGGTGCAAATTTCATTCTACAACTCATACAATCAAACCAACAATTCCAAAACATCTATATGGTACATTTAGGCTAGGAATGGCCCTCTTTCACACCCCAAACACGCTAAATCAGTCTGAGCTACTTTCATGTGGTGTAATCCCTTAAGAATCCAAAATTGTAAAAGGGAAACAATCTTTGACAACCTGTTACTTGGAGATTATGTCACTTATGAGAATTATGTCTAAGGCATCGGGATCATGTAGGTTCTCTCTATAATAACCTCTCTCATTTTTTGTTATCTCGAAGTCATTTTCCCGTGGTGTCTAGTTTTCACTTGATGGAAAAAGTGTCAAATGCAAGCAGTGTAAAGTTGCAAAGTGATGCAACTTTCGTTCTACAACTCTTATGATCAAATGGATTGTTCCAACATGTCTAGATGGGTATGTTTACGCTATACATGATCCTCTTTCACACCCAAACACACCGAATCTCTTCGAGCTACGTTCAATCGACTCAATCCTTAAGAGTCCAAAGTGCAAAATGGTTGCAATCTTCGACAGACTATTGCTTAGAAACCATGATGCTTACAAAATCTTTGTCTGAGGCCACGAGATTGCATTGGGACCCTCTACAATAACCTCTCTCATCTTTTTCTATCTCATAGGCCTTTTCCTGTAGTGGTGACTTTTTAGTGGAGGAAAAAGTTGTCAAATGCAAGGAGTGTAAAGTTGCAAAGTGGTGCAACTTTCATTATGCAACTTGTGTGACCAAACGGACTGTTCCAACACATATGTATGGGTATGTTTATGCTATGAATGGTCCTCTTTCATACCCAAACACGTTGAATCACTCTGAGCTACGTTCAACCGATCCAATCCCTTAAGAGTCCAAAGTGCAAAATGGTTGCAATCTTCAATAGGCTATTACTCAAAAATCATGACACTTACAAACTCTTCATCTAAGGCCATAGGATTGCATTGGGCCCCTCTACAATAACTTCTCTCAGTTTTTTCTATCTCAGAGACATTTTTTTGTGGTGATGACTTTTTAGTTAAGGAAAAAGTTGTCAAATGCAAGCAATGTAAAGTTGCAAAGTGGTGCAACTTTAGTTTTTCAACTTGTATGACCAAACAAACCATTCCAATATGTTTGGATGAGTATGTTTATGCTATGCATGGTCCTCTTTTGCACCCAAACATTCCCAATCACTTTGAGCTATATTCAACCGACTCAATCCCTTAAGAGTCCAAAGTCAAAAATGGCTACAATCTTTGGCGGACTATTACTTAGAAATCATGACACTTACAAACTCTCCATCTAAGGCTACGGGATTATGTTTGGGCCCTCTACAATAAACTCTCTCATTTTTTTTTATATTGGAGGCATTTTTCTGTGGTGATGACTTTTCAATTGAGGAAAAAGTTGTCAAATGCAAGTAGTGTCAAGTTGCAAAGTGGTGCAACTGTCATTCTGCAACTCGTACGACCAAACAAAATATTCCACACATGTATGGATGGGTATGTTTATGTTAGGTATGGTCCTCTTTCGCACCCAAACATTCCCAATCACTCTGAGCTACGTTCAACCGATTCAATCCCTTATGATGGCATAGAAAACAAAGGAAAAGAGAAAGATTTACATGATAGTTGACAAGTCCGAGTTTTCCAAACCAAAAGCATATGATTGCATGAAAGAGGTAAAACATCTGGGTGTCAAAATAGTTAAGGAAATCCTAAACCTTTTCATTCTTGAATGGGTTATGATCCAATTACTATGTGTATCCCATACTTACATTGAATTGATTATTATTAATATTAGTGTTTAGGTGACTTTATTATTCCTATTATGGCTTTAATCACAAATGAGAAGGCTACATGACTCTTAAAATCTTGTATGATCATCCTCAAGTCTAGCAAGGAGAAGATATTTTTTAATTAAACTCCTTGCCCTTACAACAATATGGTTGTTATAAAGATGGAATTTTTAAGATTCTAGAAAAAAAATTAAAATATTTATATCTAAACCTAATCATATTTCAATTGAAATACGAGCCCACATGGTGGCTTATGACCTAGCTAAAGAGAATCATGAACAATGATGTTAATAAGTTCACACTAGATCCTCAACCATAAGTAGAAGCTAAAAATAGCCCAAAGAAGAGGTATAAATATATGTTGATACATGAGATATTACAACCCCTATTCCTACTCCTTCACAATCATATCAAATGCTCTAGAAGAAATTTGTTGCATATCACCTATAATTAAAAAATGCATTATTTGAAGAAGCTAGGTTGGTGTGAATATAAAATAAGTAATTGGTGAAAATATGAGAAAGAAGTTGGACACATGGTGGACAAACCAAGTCACTTTTCCTTGGGTAATAAATGGGATGACATATATGAGAAATATCATTTCAATCCTACCTCTTCCTTTACTCCAAAAAAGCCTCAAATCCAAGTAAGTGAAATAACAATAATAACATTTGGTGATGAAAAAGGAGTAAAAATCAAAACCTCCAAGTTTCTAAACCAAGTAGCTAATTACATAGGTAGATTTGGTGCTAGAACAATTCACAACCTATGCATCTACTCAACCATATATTTCATTTAAAAGTATCCTGACCCCACTCTAATGAGTATTTCAAAGGAAAAAAAAGAAACAATTAAATCTAGTTCTTATTGAAGAGGAATCTACCTAAAATGTCCTACTACAAAGAATGAGAGGTTCCACCTCCACAAAATTAACTATCAAATACATTGTAACCAGCCTAGAAATAATAAAATCACCCTAGATGACTAAGGGGAAAACTAATGACTCCTTTGAATCTTAGTAGGTTCCCACCACAAACTAGAGCTTATTTTAGAATACCACAAGCGGAGGTGAGGACCTAGAATAGGAGAAGGAAAAATTTGAGATAAGTGATGATCCGCCTATGAAAATGGGATATGAAAAGTAGAAAACGGAATAAAAAAGCATACAAGAGCCATTGGAGGTTTGTATAGAGAAGGTACAATAGGTTCCACTATAAATATATATCTTCCCTCTCCTCCTAGCTTTATCCCTTTTAAATTCTTCTTTGGATTCCATATTGAATTAGCACATAATTAAATGATAAATCATTGGTGAATCAATTTTGGAAATGTTGAAGTTGTTTAGCATCAACTAATAAATTTGTTTAGCATCAATCAATAAATATTCAAGACAAACCATGAAGGACAACAATGAGCAATGCTAGAGTTAACCAATTGATAAGTACACACATGAATACATGAAGCATACATGTGAATAAGTGAAGCACAAGCACTCAAATTCATGTAAGCCTTGAAGTATACACATGAACACATAGTATACACATTAATACAAAGTATATACATGAATACAAGGTATACACATGAAAACACGTAAGTCACAAAGTATACATTGGAATACACATAAGTCACAAAGTATACACGTAAGTTGTAAAGTATACACTTGAATACACGTAACTCATATCTATTGAACCGTGGATTTATAATGAAAATCTGGACACCATCAATAAAAAAATATTTGAATTAACCAAATAGCCATGTAGGAATACACCAATATATGTCGATATAAGTATAAAATATATACAAAATAGCCATATAGTCTTACAAGAATACCATATAGGCATACAATATCAAACATATTGAATATAAAATATGTCCAAAAATTCCATATAGGCATACAACAAAGTGCCCTAGAATCAAAAGTCATTGCCCTCCACCTGGACTCTTGAAACAAACTCTTGCCCTTTATTGGTCAGTCAGATGGTGATAAGTTTTTCACTCATTTACTATGAGGTCGAGGAGTGCTCCTAGTGCTCCTCTAAGGTTTAGTTCCTGATCAAGCCTTACCTATTACAATAACAATTACAGACATTAATATATAGAAATTACATTATAAAAAATGATATATTTAACAAAATAATCACTTACCACCTCTAGATGATCACTCTTCTTGAGGGAAATATTCACATGCCCATGTTGTGGTATGTTGAAGCCTTATAGAAACCATCCAAAGAGAAATTAAACTCTGAATCAATAATGGTTTGATTTTTCACTAACTAACACCTATAACAATGAATGTAAATTGAAATTTAGAGGAGTCTATAGCAAAAGAAACACCAAGCTCAATTTCCCTATGAACATTTGGAGGTGTTTCCACTTGCAACATCTGAAAATAAACCGAAAAATTATTCAATCATTAAAACTACAATAGTGAACAAAATTTTTAGTACTTATTGTTCAAACTATATATTTCTTACTATCATGCTTACTATTTTCCCTATCCATAGCTTGTTTGAAAGCACCTATTTTAGGCTTTTATCCATAGCAACAAGGTGGTGAACCGTTTGATAAAATGCTTTGGTGGACATGCATGATAAATGTGGTAGCATAGAGAAGGTAGTGGATTGTTTGAAAATTGGCTCAAAGAAATGTGGTTTCATGGTGATGGAAATCCATGAAAAACAAATGTGTCATGGCATTCCATCACCATGAGACTGTATTTCTTTGAGGCATTTTTTCAAACAGTTCATTGCCTTCTCTATGGTATTATGTTGGGATGGGGTGGATGGTATAGTGTGGTCTTAGTTATGAGATGGAGGGCGATCATGACATGAAGATGGAGGGGTGGAGATATGAACAAGTGGAATAAGAGGTGGAAGGTTCCATGGATTGGTAAATTGAGGATGAGGATGAGGACCTTGAAAAGAATTTGGAGGGGAATTTTGGCTAAAGGCTTGGTTTTCTATTCTTAAGGCAGTGAGTAGTTTGAAAAAATGCCTCAAAGAAATGTGGTCTCATGGTAATGGAATGGAATTCCATTACCATGAGACCTCATTTCTTTGAGGCATTTTTTCAAACTACTCGCTGCCTTGTCTATGCTATTGTTTACTATTATGCTTTGATAGATTTTTTTCAAGCATCCATAGTTTGTTGGAAAGAACCTTTTAAGGGCTTTTAGCCATAACAGCAAGGAAGTGAAATGTTTGATAAAATTCTTTGGTAGACATGTATGGAAAATGTGGGAAATGAGTCAAGTTTGAAAAAAATCCCCAAAGAAATTGGGTCTCATGATGATGGACATCACCATGAGACCACATTTATTTGAGGCATTTTTTCAAACAACTCATTGCCTTGTCTATGCTATTGCTTACTATTATTCTTTCATATATTTTTTCCAAACATCCATAGCATAGACAAGGTAGTGAATTGTTTGAAAAAATTCCTCAATAAAAAGTGGTCTCATGGAATGCCATGACAAGCAAATACAATTGGCAGTTGCTCCTAGTTATTACTTATGCTATGTGAAGTAATTGCATCACTTCTTATGTTGACTTTATAAACAACTATATTGTATTGAAATTTTTTCATCTATCAACATCTAGTTATTAGTTATGCAATGTGAACTAATGCTTTGATTTTGAAAGATGTGCAATGCAATGTAATCAACGGTATGAATATAAACTACACAACTCTATTAAGTACTATTCATTAGTTAAACTCTTTATTCTATTACTTGCGTGAATGTTTGTACAACTCCACTAGCACCGGGAGGTGTTCCTACAAAACCTCCAATATTATCCTATTCAACATCCAAAATCAGATATTAGAATACCATTCATATAACAATGTTATTCACATGTAATATTTATAACTTTTTACTAGTTACATGCCTCAGCAGTAAATGCAGTGGAGTAATAAACAGGTGGAGGGCCGGTGTATCCAGTATCAACATTGTGACCTTGAAATTTTATTACAATCATTAAACTAAATTAGTTAATCTTGCATTTCAAAAATGAAATTTAATAAATTAAATTCATTGAAAATGCTAACATTTACCTAAGTATTGATGCTAAAAGCCTCATTCAAAATTTCATCTATCATCACCAACTCTATAGTTGTAGATGTATCTTGTGCACCAGCCACCTAACTATCTGTGGGGTTATATGTACAAGCCGACCCACAAACTTGACAAGAATGGGGTGGAATCCTACCCCTCGAACTCTCTCCTGGATGGCCTTGTACTGCAGGACTGGCATGATGGATGATACTCTAGGTCAAAGATTTGATAGACTGCAAAGTGTCCACCTCAACACTCTCCTTTGTGACAGAAGGGATAACGACATGCTCAAGAGTTGGCCTAGTGAGTGCTCGTCACCCTTGCCACTGAGGATCCTGATGTGCACCTGGTCTATCCTGTGTTGACCCTCCACATCTCCCCTGAAATTCCATCATATCAAAATATTTGGGGATTTTGTTGAGGATGAACTCGCAGTAGAGTTTCCTCAAGAAATATTGGGGGACCTCGTTATTGTTGCATGGTGGATAGTCAAAAACCATCCACCACCTATCCCAAAAATAGTTCCTAATCCCTTGGTGGTGGCACCAATGGATAAGAAACCTCTTGGTATTAAGGTCAAGGGTTTGATTTGTGTGTGGGTCAGTGAATAGTGAGCACAAATCATATTTTGTAATTTTTTCATCTTTTACTTCTTTATATGATAATTTATCTACATAAAAATTCCTACACACCTTCCTCCTATCTGCCCAACCACTTAATTGGTTGCTTTAATTGTATCTACATGTATTAACATGGCTTGAAGTAAATTCACAAGTGTGCTTCTTTCCACGGTTGAACTTACAAGATCATTCAACCTCGTGATTAAATCCTTAATCTATTTTTTGTTGTTTTGAATTTCCCCAATTAAATTTTGCTAAGTACCAGGAGAATGTTGAGGAATTATTGGAGGAGTTTGTTGTTGTGGTTGTTGAGGATTTTGTTCATATGCTTGTTCATGAGAAGGAGAAGGATTTTGAAGAGGATTTTCAGGTTGATTATCAACTCCTACAAATCAAAGAAATGAACATAAAAAACAACCTAAACTTACCTATTTAACAACAAATTCACAAAAAAAACAAACAATGCTTACTTATTTGACCTCCCCGTCGATGTGGCGGCATCCTGGCGACAAAATTGTAAAGATTTGATGAATAAATTGCAAGTTTTGATGCTTCCAAAACATGAGCACACAATTGTAGGGTTTGCTGGCCATAGGCAAGAAAATACAACAGTGAAAATGAAATGAAATGGTTTTCTTTTTTTTCATAAGCTATAACGCACTCATGTTATATCGCGAGTGTGTTATAGGATTGATGTGACTGATACTTAGGCTTGGTCACACCAAGCCATAACACGAGCATGTTATAACATGCTTGCATTATAGCCTTTCAATTTAAAAAAAAAAATTGGCCACAATTTGGCCCCCCAAATTTTTGCACCTGCCCTTGTCTTTTTTGTGATTGTCCTATAATGTAGTTTGTAGTAGCCATAGGCCTATCTATTTTTCATATGGTCCCTATCATAGCACAACTTTCTAGCCATACCTATCAGTGTCATCTTTTATTTGATCAAATTTTTATCATGTCTATTTTTTGCTTTTTTCTCCTAACATGTTTGTCTGCAAACAACATGTTTGTGGTGAGATTGTAGTCAACTTTGTAGGATAGAAGACTCGTTTCCTCTTCATGTTCTTGCTCAAATTTCTCATCACATATACTAAATCAAAGACCTGCATCCTCTTCATCCTAGGTATATTCTCTTCAACCTCTTTCTCTACTTTAGCTCACATTTATTAGAATACATATGCTCACTAAAGTGGGGGTAAAATGTAATGTTGAAAATTGCACTCTATGCTTTTCACATTCCTTAAACCTCCCCTTTAGATTAATTAAATTTAATAGTGCAATGTCCCCTTCACCTAACCTTAATTTTTTCCTTAACCCATTCATTCTCAATCGTGAAAGTGAATTTTTGTCATGAATGACCTCGTGATGTGTAAACGTCTGCACACCATGCAAACATCTCAAAAATATTCCTGACTGCATAATTGTTTGGATGTTACACTTCTCACCTACCCATGAAGTGTAACACCTCTACAACTTGCAAGCACATCGAAACAACTCCTTGCATGCATATACTCCCTCCATCTTTTCATTTTAGATGATTATATTCAATCCTTTAATCTATCTAATTCTTAAGCTCTCATTCTCTCATTCTTTTCACTCTCATTCTCTCAATCTCAAGTTCTTGTACTCTTTACCATAATCTTTGTGTTCTTGCTCTCTACATTGATGCTTTGTCACTCTCGGCATGTCTTGGAGGTTGCAAGCTCTTCCTTTCAACATTCACGTTTGCTAAAGAAGGGTGATTGTAGATTTCTTGTTGCATTATCATTTTTACTTTAATAGCATATTATTCAAACTTGTCTATTCCCTTTCTTATATTCTCATCTATTATTTTTTTATCTATCTCTATATATTTGGTTGTTCGTGGAGGTGGGAACACCTACACGGGATTTTACTAAGGCAGGCCCCTATAAAAACCACAACCATTTTCTCATTCTCGTGTGTGTAGGTTTTGAAGTTGTTGCATTGCAAGAGGCTTCATTCAAGGACCTCGTCTAAGTGTTTCCTCTCTTCTTTTCCATTTTGTTATTTCCTTTCTATTTCACTTAGTTTATGTTTATTTCTATTTTTTTTTATCTTTGTTATTATGTTATCTTAATAAACTCTTGAGAATTTTCATCATCAAATGGTTAGTAGGTTCATTGTATTTTTTTTAGTAAACTCATTTTTCATCCATATGAAACTATAGTGTGTCACGGGGACATCCTGTAATGTCCCCATTTTGGCCATTAGCTCTTCATTTGGTTTTAGCCTATTTCCAGAAATCCATAGGCTTCTCTGAGGTAAAATCAAGGTTTCCTTCTTTGGAGGCTTTTTGGCATTTCTTAGAATTTACTATTTTTAGTAAGTTCTAATTTTGGCAGTGGTCCAGTTGGCAGCTCTTCAGTAAGTTTTCCATTTCAATTGGAGCAGTTGAATATTGTTGAATTTGGCTATTGAGGTGTAAAAGGGAGAAATGAGCTATTTTAAGTCATTAATGTTATATTTCATATTTGGGCCCCTTGGCCTAGTTTAATGACTTGAAGTTGTTTTAAAAGGTGGTCATAAAGGGTGGACGCCTCATGGAGGGAATAATTGATATTTTATATTGTTTTAATATTCCTTGGGTTTTGGACACCATATTAAGGGAGAATTAAATATTTTGAAAAGTAAAATATTTCAAAAAGGAGCTTTTGGTGTCCCTTTCTTGGAGGAGTTATGGAATTTGAAAAGTCACTTTCAATTCTATAAAAGAGATAGTTTGCTCCAGCATTTATCATCTCATGTTTATGCTAAAGTTATGTTGTTGAATTGATTGCTTAATTTGCACTTCGACGAATGTTGACCTCCTAGTTCCCATCCAATTTTGTGTTTGCAAGATATCACCTAGTTGGTTTTAGGCTGCTTCTCAAATCAGACTAGCAAACAGAGCTTCAAAGTGGTGGATTTTGATGTGATTTTCAGTTTTCAAGTTGTTGGTATTGCTACAGCTGAAAGTGTTTTTTGTTAACAGCTTTTTGAGCAAATTAAATATTATTCTGGGTATGTTTGCAAAGTGTTTCTAGACCCAAGGCAACCCCTTCCACAAGAGATTGGAATTTATTTCCAAGTCTTTGATTTTTTATTGCTAAATCGCCCTTCTCAAGAGTCGTACCATCTGGAGAGCATTGGGAATTCTGCCATAAATTAATGGATGACTTTTGAGGCTATTTCTTCATCTTGTCATGGGCAGCTATCCTCTAGAGGTTCACTGCACTTCGTTTCACGCCATTTGGAGGTATTTTGGTGAAGTTATGAGCATTTAATTAATTCTTATAGTTGTTGGTTATTCATTTCCAGAATTGCAGATTTATATCAGACTTGTTTTAGTTTGAATTTCCAGTCCTTTCTTCACCAATAATTGTTAATATTTATCATGGAATCATTCAGTATCTTGGTGCTTTGAAAAAATTGTAATATTCATTTAATTTGTAGCTCTCTTTCTATATTGTAAGACTGTAAACAATAGTACTGTTCCAGTCCTTTATTGCTGCAATCATTTCTTATTTCTCAAATTAAGTACCCCTAGATGGTTTACCACCAGTGTGGAGAATAAGCTTGTATCTCTTATTATACCCACTGAAAAAGTGGATAATTCCCACTCCTTAGTGGATGCCCGCCGCAATGGATGAATTAGATAGTTTGAATCTTCATGGCTGGTTATTCGCCTAAGTTTACTTTCAATTTGTAATAAGTACTCTGCCATATGTTAGCACCTTTCCCTCAATGGGATCTTGAGTGCACATTCTTGGCGTTGAGTTTTATCTTCAGTTTCCAGTTGCATTCTATTTTTGTATCAAGTTTGGATCTTAGGGATCCTCTGACCATATGCCCACCCCTCTTCGTTAAGTGGTTTTAGGGTGCATTCTTGGTTAGAGTTGTTTTGATAGTGTTTTGGATTTGACGCTAATGCTAATCAAGTTGGCCAAGTGTTGGTGATTGTGTAAAACTGTGGCAAAAAATTGGTTAGCATACTTCAGTGGTATCAGAGCAGAAGATCCTGCCATCCTGTGAATTAGTGCTTCATGTTTAGGTAGATGAGTGACACAGATCTTCGGTACTACATCGAAAGTCAGAGCAGATTTTAGTTTAGCTCCTTGTGGTATCTAGAAGTTGGCAGTTAGGCATGGCTAATGAAGAAGAGATGAAGTTGGCAGAGACTCTCTTTATGGCTGGAAAGAGACTTGGTAAAGAATTTCAATCAAGAGAAAATGAAGAGAACATTCTTCATTTGTTAGAATAATGTTTGAGACAACTGAAGCCATCACCTTCAAAGAAAATGGAGTTGGCACTAGCTCCTGTAGTGAATTCTTTGAATCATCCCTATTGGTTGGGGCATCCTGATGAAGAAACCAAGCTGCTGATTTCTTCTTGTTTCATGGAGATAATAAGAATTGTAAATCCCCAATTTCCCTATGATGTTGAAACCATGAAGATCATATTAAATATCATAGTGGAGAGTTTTCAAGATTTGGATGAAATTGGAAGTAGTTTGTTTCCAAGAAGAGTTGCTATATTGAAGATATTTTCTGAACTCAAAACAAGTATGTTGCTAGTTGAATTAGGTATGCAAGCTGGAATATATTATTTGATGGTCCATTACCTCTTCATTTCAACTTGGAGTGAATAGGAGGAGGTTGTAGTGGCAGCAATGAGAAGCATTTTAGTTTTGACTATCAATGAGATGGATGACATTCCAAAATCTATCCTAACTTTTTTGTTAAACATTCATGAACAAGAAGGAAAGAATTCCTCTACTGCTGGTTTGTTGATCAAAGATTTGTTCATTCAATGTGAGAGAAAATTGAAGCCACACTTGAAGAAGACAGAGCAAAAAAATGAGGTAGTTATTAATGTAAAGGATGGGAATAAAATGTTGTTTCTCAATGATTCTAAGGTGGTTTCTCAAGAAATACCTATTGATATGTAGTTGTTCGCACATGTTGAGGGTGAGTGCAAGGAGGCAACATCAATTTTGAATACACATCAAGAGTCTACGACAAGTAATCAAGAAGAGCTCCTTGGTATGCTTGTAACCACTTATGAAGAGATCAGTAATATACCTTTACATGAAGGGCTCATTGAAGACAAGAAAGATGAAGTCTTCAAATCAGCTAGTAATGATGATCCTTTACTTCATTCCAGTGAAGATGTCATGAATAGTTATGGATTAGAATCATTTGATCATCAAACTAAGCTCTTGGAGAAAGATTCTCATGAAGATATCAATTTTGTTGAGTTGGGAGGTGTCTCATTCAAAGAGTCACCATTCCAAGTGGAGTACGAAGGATAGTTTCTTTTTGAACAAAATAATCAGCCCTTCAACATTTGGCATCCAGGTATGAAGGCACCTAATTTTGTTAAGGAACTTGTATGGGATAGATTTCCCTTTGATCCCAATAAAGAACAAAATTCAGATTTCACTACAAGCTATGAGATGGCCTTTGGAGGAGAAGTTGTTTTTGACAAAGTAGCTTGCATGAAAAAGTCCCATAATGACCATTTTAGTTTGGTTGCAGCCACTAAAGAAAAGTTTTTTGCTGCTAAAACTTCCAGGTCTACGATTAATAATGACTCATTGATCAAATTGGGGGCTCCTTTAACATATAATCAAGGAGACAATGAAGGGGAAATAGAGCTAGTAGACCATGGGGCCTTTGCTGATGAAGAGTTGGTGGGTGGTGAAAGACAAGAGTCTTGGAGCAGCTATGGGGGCAACCAAGACAAGGAACAGAGTTCTAATTTTGAAATGCAATCTATCAGTAGTTCACCATCCTTGCACTTTTGTGAGTGGAAAGGACAATTCATGTTTTCCATTGGGGATGAGGTGCGTGCCTTATTCAGATTTGACTGCTCACATAGTTTGAGTGATGATGAGAGATAGGAAGGAGTTTGGGATGGAGTCACTCTCTTTAATTTGCAATTTTTTAAAGACTCCTTAGTGATTATGAAATCAGGGTATCTATGTTGGATTAAAGATCAGGATTATGCCTATGAATTCACAAAGAAGATCATTGGTTTATTTCAAGGATGTGAAAGAAAGGTTGATAAACTTACTCTTGAGCTTGAATCAACAAAGTGCATGTTAGCGAATGTTTAGTTAGATGTAATGGAGGTAGGAGACCAACTAGCTAATTTCAAACTTCTCAGAGAATGTAGGGACGAGATATATTATGTGATTGATAATCCTCCAAGCTTGCTTGTAAGTGAATGCATAAGAGGTTTAGAGAATTCAGTCTCCATATGGGAAGTGTTGATTCATGACGACTTCCCCATCTTTGACACCAAGGTGTTGTTAAAACATGTTTTGGTGAGACATATTGTTTGCATGCCTGACAGTTTATCCTTTGGATTGGGTAATGCTCGCACTAACCTGTCTTGGGAGAAGGATTTGAAGATGATGTTTGTTTTTGAAGCTTTCTTGGATAGATTTCAGTGGTTTACCAAAGAATTCAATAATTTTTTGGGTGTGCAATCGGAGTTGATAGGTACTCAAGAATTTGTTGTGAAAAATCTTTTAGGGTATGGTAGGAAGGGTCATTGGAGGGATAAGGATCAGACTTTCAAATTTAATGGTGTTTTATCCTTTCTTACCAGCCACTTGATGATTCCATTTGTTTATCAACAAATGGATTGGAGAGAAATTTTGAGCAAAGAATGGTTTTTTGCTATAATGGAGCTCTTAGAGTGGGTGTTTCTACCCTTGTGTTCGAGAAATTTGGTCAAGATGAATGTGGATTTTCAACATTGCAACAGCTGTTCCTACTCTTGTTTGCAGATTTCTTTGAACTCTAATGTTGAGTCTTTCATTCTTGATTTGGCGGTAGCTGTTGGTCACTCTATTGCAGCAACAAAGAGTGAAGATTCCAGACTTATTACTCATGAAGTTTGGGAGAAAGTTGGACCTAAACAAATTATTTACTTTCTCAACAATCTATCTCTTGAGTTGAGTGATGTTCTGGGTCATCCTAGTCCTTTGAAGGAATGGGAATTGTGGACAACATTTGTTTGGTGCTCCATTAATTATGTTGGTGTTTTCATGGGTGGGCTACATGGGTTTATCAAAGAAGACTCTAAATTCTTGAGTTTGCATTTTTCCTTGATTAGTACTTGGAGAAGTGTTGTGTACTCTTTCAGATGCATTGGAGAACATTTTAAGTTGAGTATCCATGTTTGGAATCCTCAACATGGCTTGATGGAGATTGTTACAAGTAGAAAGAGAAATCTTTGGAGAGATAAGAATTTAATTTTCAGATCCTCTGATGTTGTCCCCATCTTCGCCAATCATTTGAAGGTTCTTTTTTCTCATCAACTAGTGAATTGGAGAGATATTTTGAACAAAGGTTGGTTTAATGTTGGTTTGGAGTTTCTTGAGAAGATGTTTCCAGCCTTGGGCATGAACAGTTGTCATATTATGAATGTTGATTTCCAAAGTTGTAGCAGTTGTTCAACTCCTTGTATGCTGATTTTCCTAAAATCAGACTTTAATTGGTTTTTTTCAGACTTCATGGGCAGTTGGTACACTCATTTTTTCTCTTCACAATCTCTTATCAATGATGGTTTTTGGTCCCAAAGGTGGGAAATGATGTTTCATAGTGATTTGCATCAGATTTGGATGGTGTTTAAGTTCCTATCTAGTGGTTTTCTCTGTACAATTCCTTGCACTAATGTTTGGGGTAGTGAACCTTTGCTTGATTTGGTTCAACTTTTTGAGACTTTGGTGGAGAGATTGGTGGAATTTTTCAAAAAAATTCTTGAATATGCCAAAATTACTCAGGAGAGGCATTATACATCCTTGTGGAGTCTTAAGGATGTGGCTGCTATGACTTCAAAATGCAAAGAGTTGTTTTTCCCTTTGCAATTAGCTATGATGAGAACACACTTGTTGTGGTGACTCGGTTTGTTGCTTTGAGGAGTTATGTTGATGAGAATAGTTTTGAGTTGATTAAATTATTCTTTCTTCTTCACAGAATGGTGATTGATATTGACATTGCAGATGTTAATTCCTCAGAATTTATTGGGCATGAAATGCTACGTGATTTTGATTCCATTCCTTCCATGTTTTTTAGTTTGAATTTCAGGCATGTTATCTCTTTGAGGTTGTAGGGATGGTTTGTGCAGTTCTGGTGCAATGATTTCATTTTTGTGATCAAAGTGGAGCAGCATCAGCATGGTGGAACTTTTCAAAGATGGACTTGGGACCGTGGGATCCTATTTGTTTTGATGGGATCAGTTTGGAGTGTTGTGGCATTGCTTGAGGACAAGCAATTTTGGGAAGGGTGGACTGTAATGTCCCCATTTTTGCCATTAGCTCTTCATTTGGTTTTAGCCTATTTCCATAAATCTATAGGCTTGTCTAAGGTAAAATCAGGGTTTCCTTCTTTGGAGGCTTTTTGGCATTTCTTAGAATTTACTATTTTTAGTAAGTTCTAATTTTGGTAGTGGTCTAGTTGGCAGCTCTTCAGTAAGTTTTCCATTTCAGTTGGAGCAGTTAAATATTGTTGAATTTGGCTATTGAGGTGTAAAAGGGAGAAATGAGTTATTTTAAGTCATTAATGTTATATTTCATATTTGGGCCCCTTGGCCTAGTTTAATGACTTGAAGTTGTTTTAAAAGGTGGCCATAAAGGGTGGATGCCTCATGGAGGGAATAATTGATATTTTATATTGTTTTAATATGCCTTGGGTTTTGGACTCCATATTAAGGGAGAATTAAATATTTTGAAAAGTAAAATATTTCAAAAAGGAGATTTTGGTGTCCCTTTCTTAGAGGAGTTATGGAATTTGAAAAGTCACTTTCAATTCTATAAAAGAGATAGTTTGCTCCAGCATTTATCATCTCATGTTTATGCTAAAGTTATGTTGTCGAATTGATTACTCAATTTGCACTTCGAGGAATGTTGACCTCCTAGTTCCCATCCAATTTCGTGTTTGCAAGATAACACCTAGTTGGTTTCAGGCTGCTTCTCAAATCAGACTAGCAGACAGAGCTTCAAAGTGGTGAATTTTGATGTGATTTTCAGTTTTCAAGTTGCTAGTATTGCTACAGCTGAAAGCATTTTTTGTTAATAGATTTTTGAGCAAATTAAATATCATTCTGGGTATGTTTCCAAAGTGGTTCTAGACCCAAGATGACCCCTTCCACAAGAGATTGGAATTTATTTCCAATTCTTTGATTTTTATTGCTAAATCGCCCTTCTCAAGAGTCATACCATTTGGAGAGCATTGGGAATTCTGCCATAAATTAATGGATGACTTTTGAGGCTTTTTCTTCATCTTGTCATGGGTGCCTATCCTCCAGAGGTTCACTGCACTTTGTTTCACGCCATTCGGAGGTATTTTGGTGAAGTTATGAGCATTTAATTAATTCTTATAGTTGTTGGTTATTCATTTCTAGAATTGCAAATTTATATCAGACTTATTTCAATTTGAATTTCCAGTCCTTTCTTCATCAATAATTGTTAATATTTATCATGGAATCATTCAGTATCTTGGTGCTTTGAAAACATTGTAATATTCATGTAATTTGCAGCTCTCTTTCTATATTGTAAGACTGTAAACAGTAGTACTGTTCCAGTCCTTTATTGTTGCAATCATTTCTTATTTCTCACATTAAGTACCCCTGGATGGTTTACCGCCAGTGTGGAGAATAAGCTTGTATCTCTTATTATACCCACTGAAAAAGTGGAAAATTCCCACTCTTGAGTGGATGCTCGCTGCAGTGGATGAATTAGATAGTTTGAATCTTCATGGCTGGTTATCCGCCTAAGTTTACTTTCAATTTGTAATAAGTACTCCTCCATATGTTAGCACCTCGCCCTCAATGGGATCTTGAGTGCACATTCTTGGCGTTGAGCTTTATCTTCAGTTTCCAATTGCATTCTATTTATGTATCAAGTTTGGATCTTAGGGATCCTTTGACCATATGCCCGCCCCTCTTCCTTAAGTGGTTTTAGGGCACATTCTTGGTTAGAGTTGTTTTGATAGTGTTTTGGATTTGGCACTAACACTAATCAAGTTGGCCAAGTGTTGGTGATTGTGTAAATCTATGGAAAAAAATTGGTTAGCATACTTCACATCCACACGCCGTGTTATTGTCCTTGGCTAAGAGCTTGTCAATTTTCTCACAAGACCTTTGCAACCTACTCTTTTAGTCTCTAAACTCACATCCTATAGTTCTATGTAAAACATAAAATATAAACAAACTCCCTTGTCTTTCCATCATGTCACCTAAGCTTTAATCCCTGAGGTAGCCAAGGAACATTCACCCTTCGAGATCATGTCATATCGAGGTGTCCAATTTCCTCCTATATATATATATATGAACACAATATCAAGGGAGCCACTCACTCAATGTCAATTCCACACTTTCAAATTCAGTCTTCAAATATTATAATAAATTCATTACAAGATTGGGACAAACCCAATTCATAAAAATACAATAAAATGTCCTCTCCTTCATTAGAATAAGAACCCTAGCTATCTTGAAATTTTTTCTTATATTTTTCCTTCTCCAACTAATTTTCCCATCCTCATAAAAATAAAAAAGGATGTGTATACACCAAAAAAAAGTTGGATATTGGAAGGAAGTGTTCATGACTGCCTTGAGCAACCATACAAATTTATGATCTTTGTAATTTGAGGGGGCACCCATACTCTAGTCACCATTTTAACCAATGTTCTGTAAATATGTGTCATTTCCAAATTCCTTCTAATCAATTGCTCGGGTGTGAAAGAATATTCCATTCATCAATGGCTCATGGGGTTGAGTATAGAAGATAAAAAAACTACTCAAGAAATATGCTACAAAATGACCGTATGAAAATCAAGAATTATTCATCTTTATTGCTTAGATTGAAATGAGTTCTAACAATATTCCATGGTAACTAGCTCATTGTATGAGAATCCCAAAGGTCTCTGACATTGCAGACTCTTTTTTAAATAGGAGGTAAGATTGTTTTGAAAAGCTTAAAGCAAGAGATTTCCCTTGATAAAGAATGTGTTTGTTCCACCAAATAGATGAGGTGGAGAAGTTGAAGCCATGTTGAAGAGAGTTTCCTCTCCATTTTAAGAGATGAAAAACATGTTGCCAAGCCTTCTATATGGACTGGAGAGGGGATACAGCTTGATTGATAAAAATAAAGCATGAATGGTTTTATCTAACCACCTCACTGGGTACCATTTGCCTTTGACTAAAGAAAGATTAATTTGATATTGTATAAGGATCTTCCATGGTTCATCCCCTTTAATAACTCTAATAATCCATTTAGCTATCAAAAAAATCCCTTGTGTTCTTGGATATATGAGCCCCCAAACCACCTTTACATTTTGGTTGGATACAATGAGACAATGATGTGGATATATTTCCTGGATTACCATCTCATTTAGCCTATAGAAATCTTTGAATAATTTTGATTAAGTCCTTATACCCTTTTTTAGAATTCATCCAACATGAATAATAATAATCATGTGTGGCAAGAAATATTTTATTAGAAACTTGAATTTTACCAACCAAAGAAAGGAATTTATACCCCCAACTGAAGAGTTTATTCTTGACTCTCTTAAGATATCAATTCCACATATCACAAAGTGAAACCCCAATACCAAAGGGTATTATGGGGTACCTCATAATTTCTCCATGTTTGATTTTTTTTCCATTCCTTGGAATCCATTGGAAGATAGACCCAACTTGAACCATCAAGAATTATGTTATATTATGTGTCAGTTTAGATCTTGAAACATCACGATATAGCTCCAATATATCCATCATATTAGAAATATCTTTGTAAAAATAATAAACTTTCATCTGCATAATCCTAATCCTAACCCCAACCTTAACCCCAACCCTAACCCTAACCCTAACCCTAACCCTAATTCATTTAATGTCTTACATGTTGCACCACAAATACTACACACATATATAATTATAATACATCAAAAGATATCTTTTTCAAGACATCTATTTTTTTATTCAATTTTTCACATAAAATACAATAAATGTCTCAAAAAAATATCTTGTGTATATATATATATAATAGAGGAAGAAGCGCTTTGGCTAAATTTTGTATGATAAGGAAGATTAAAAATAAGAAAATTGTGAACAAATTCAGCAGAGACTTGATTACTCAACCTTACTTTAAATGACAAACAGAAAAAACGAAGAGAGTAACGATATGATCGGCGGAATTCAAGGTATACATACGATAAAAAGAAAATACAAACCCAAGGAGAATGGATCCAACGCCCAGGCATTGCAGCAGGCGAACATAGGAATTCAACCATAATATCATGCTAGTTACGCATAGGAGTTATATCCACCAAATTCTTCTGTATCAGTGGCGTCAATACGTTTAAAGACATCACTAAATTCAGTTGTATCGACGGTGCCAATACATGTGCCAAATAGCCGTATATTTTGGACTGTGTGCTAAGAGCTTTTGTATATCTGTATATATCTTTCCCTACCTCTCTCTATATGCGATTTCTTTTCCTTCGGGTATCCAATTGTTTTCATGGGTTTTATGATTTCAGAGTCATGGAGCTAAGTGGGCAGGTGGCTTGCTCACCGTTACGCGCAGTGAAGGAACAAAAATGTGTAAAATCTGAAGAACTAATTGGGAAACCAAAATCAACCAAGGGAGGATGGAAAACGATGCCATTCATTCTAGGTAGGAGATGAGCTCTTTTTTTTCTCTGGTGTATTTTTTGTTTCTCAGGGATCAATTGCATGGTATGGTTAGATTTTTAGTTTTTCGATCCATCAGAAAAAGAGAAAAAATTACATAGTTTCGATTGAGTTTTAAGATCCATGTAAAATCTATAAAACATCGTGTCTGTTTATGTGATAATCTGAATTCTAATTAAATAGTGTGGTGAGTTTATACATCATTTTAAGTTTTGATTTGATTAGATCAGATATCTAAAATCACATTAATTTTTTCAATAACATCTATTAGTGTAATTTCAAATGAATCATCTAAAAAAATTTAAGTTTTGATTTGATTAGATCAGACATCTAAAATCACATTAATTTTTTCAATAACATCTATTAGTGTAATTTCAAATGAATCATCTAAAAAATCAAAATTTAGAATGTACTATTTAAATCAAAATAAACAGCCCAATTCAAAAAGAGAGACACAAACTTAAACAATTGATCCAACAAGAATATTGTAATTTGTTCTAATACCAGCATAGTGAAGACGGTCTTATAACCTGGCAGGAAACGAGAGCTGCGCAAATCTGGCATTGACTAGTTTACATGCGAACCTGGTGGTGTTCTTGACTACTGAATATCAAAAGGATAGGCTCACAGCTGCAAAAATTGCTACCATATGGGGTGGAAGTAACCTTTTATCGCCATTAGTGGGTGCTTTTATTGCAGATTCATATCTGGGAAGGTTTGGGGTCATTGTCCTTTCCTCTGTCGCATACATACTGGTAAGACAACTGTAATCACAGCCCAATTCATTAGTGTTATTCTCTTTCTTCTTTATGGTTTATATTATAAAAGGAATAATTCTTGTATTATGGGGAAGATCTCTAACAATCAATACCTTGAGATTGTTTAGTTAATATCTTATGACTGTTTAGGTGGGGAGAAGCCCCCAACTTGCTGGATGTTTACTTTCAGTTTTCTTTAAATAATTACTCATTTACTGTTTAATTTTTTTCAAACCAGGATTCTAAATTTAAATAAATATAATCATAAAAATAACATACTGAATGAAATCGGTTCTTGTAAAATCTGTTTTTTCCTTTATCAAAAACAGACTGAATGAAATCAGACCTTTGCTAACTGATAATTTAATTTAAAATTGAGAAACATGAACCAACATATACTTAATATTGTTATATCCTATTATTATCTGATTTCAACCCTCCTTTTAACTATCTTTCTTTAGCTATTACCCTATAGTTGAAAACCAATTACGATCTAATTTTTTTGCTTTGGGCTAATCTATATTCAAGAAATAAATAGGTATGAATAGGTCAATTCAAAACATGGAAGGGGAGTCAAAACTCTGATTATGTTAACTTTAAAATATGATCTTGTTGGAAATAGAAGAGAATTCTACTATCTTTTTTTATTCCAATCTATTTAAAAAGATGTAAACAAATATTACCTTATTTCTTCAATCTAAAATAATAGATCACAATCAACAGTGTCCCTCTCTTTCTCTCAGAGAAGGAAGAGGAAATATTTAAAAGTTGAATCCATGGATTTATTCTAAGAGATGATTTATTTTGAAGTACTAAATTTCTTAAAAGTGTTAAAATATTCATTCAATAGATTGGTTGATGCAGGCAATGAGTCTGCTCACACTCTTATCCCTTTTTCAAGTATTAAAGGATTCAATTGTTGGAAATGTATTACTATTTACCTTCTTCGCATTGATGGTTTTGGGGTCCAGCGGTATGAAGTCTTCAGCCATGGCCTTTGGTGCTGAGCAATTTGATAATGAGGATGATGGGGGAAGGAAAAAGCAAGAAAGATTCTTTAATTGGTATTATTGTATAGGTACCATATCTATGGTGGTGAGCTTAACTTTCCTTGTTTATATAGAAAGCATCATCAGTTGGAGCTTAGGATTTGGTTTGGCTACTATCATGATCATTATCTCCACTGGATTCTTCCTGTTGGGAAGAAAGTATTATGTTCAAATGAGTACAGAGGGCAGTCCCTTGAAAGGATATGCTCAAGTGATGGTTGCATCTTTTAGAAAAAGAAATCTCGTAGTGCCTTCTAATCCAAGAGAGTTTTATGGTACTCATTTGGAGAAAGGAGCAGTTCTAGACCTCTGTTTGACAGACCAGTTCAAGTATGCACCTTTTCTACTCTTTTATCTTTTAATGATATTAAATGCAAAAACACGATATGCATCTTGCAAGAAAATATGCATATTTATGTCGAAATTAATCTAATTATGTTAAACAATAAACAATTCTATTCTCTCTCTCTCCCTTCAGGTTTTTGAACAAAGCAGCCATTATAAAGAAAGAAGACTTTGAAGAGAATGGATCAGAACCCAATCCCTGGAAGCTTTGCACAGTGAAGAACGTCCAAGAGCTAAAGTCAGTGGTAAGTGTATTGCCTGTTTGGAGCTCTGGAATTGTGGCATCCATCATGTTAATGGGTTCTTCACACACTTACATGGTATACCAGGCAGAGCACATGAACAGAAAGCTGGGCAGCTTGAAGGTACCTGCGTCATCATACATCATCTTCTCTCTGTTGGCCGCATCCATATGGTTGCCCTTCTATGACAGAGTTGTTCTTCCTTTCTCCCGTCGCTTAACAAAGAGGGACGAGGGAATTTCGGTAATGGAAAGGATTGGAACGGGGCTTATCATTTCCGTGCTAGCCATGACAGTTGCAGCATGGGTGGAAGTTAAAAGGAAAGGGAGCGGCGAGCCTCTCTCTGCCTTTTGGCTTGCTCCGCAGTATACTTTGATAGGCCTGGCAGAGGCGTTTTATGCCATTGGCTTGATCGAATTCTTTTATCAGCAGTTCCCCAAGAGCATGAGCAGTACGGCTGTGGGGTTGTTTTGGTGCAGCATGGGGATTGGAGTGTTGCTCAGCAGTGTTGTTTTCACAGTTGTGCATAAGGCCACCGGGGAGAATGGTAAAAAGGCTTGGCTACCTCAGGACCTTGATCAAGGTCATCTGGAGTATTATTACTGTTTTTGTGCTGGACTTGGTGTTTTGAATTTGCTTTATTTTCTTATATACGGCAGTGGTGTAAAATATAGAGACTGATGGGAAGAAAATCAGCACAAAAATGAGGGAAGATGTAACTTTCAGCTTAATGTGATTGATGTTGGAACTAAATGGGCTGCACTCAAAATGTTCGAAATATAATTTCAATTAGGGTAGAGGGGTCAGTAGTTGTAGGGGGTTTAATTGTTATAACATTTGTGCTTTAATATTCAGTCTTATCACATATTTATACTATATATTATAAATAAATGGTCTACATGTAAATAAATAAAAAATCGAATGTTGATCAAGATGGACCCATACTTGAACATATGAGAACCTATGAATATTAATAAAAAAAGAATAAATATGTTCATTAACAAGTGAAATAATTTTTATTTTTTTTATCTCAAATAAAATATCATAACTATCCATTATAAGTGTGTCATTTATAAAATAAGATGCTCATTTAATAAAATAAAACACTCATTTAAACAAGTATTGTTATCATAGCAAAAATTATTGTTCATATGTGTACAACTATTGGGGTAGCAATATATATGCATTGGAGTATTTCATATTAATAGTTTGTCCTATCACAAATATAAAAAGTGAGAACAATAAATACCTTGTATTTTCGCATGAAATGTGAAGGATTGTCAAAAAATTTAGTGTTTGACTATTGGTTCATTTTTGTTGGGTGTTGGATATAAAAGTTAAATATAACAAAGATTTATGTTTACCAATAGGTATTCAGTCCATTTAGGCTGCATATAAGTTATATTTTAAATAAAAATATAATACACTACAAGCAACAAATGATATTTCTGGTTCAACTACTAAGGGTACCATGATTACATTTTGATTGAATATTTAAAAAGTCAAAGTTTGGACACTTCTTAGTGAATGAGTTGATGTGGCAAGTTGTGTGATGAGTCACACCTCCAAAACTTAGTTATAGATAGACAAGAGGCATGTCCACATTTCAAGAAAAAATGGAGGTCCTACAATAGTCCATGCAACTGCTACATGCTCACAAAGTTAGCTTGCACAACTACTGGACCCCCTCCCCTACTCTTCTATAACTCCTTTGTCCTCTTCCACCATAGTTTCTGCCTTGTCGTCACTTATCTACTCAAGCATGTGAGCTTTTATTCTCCCAACTAGAGGTCTATCATATCAACCTCTATATCAATAAGATAGATATTGAGGTTCGATTTTGGCATAGATTTGATTGGATTTCATCTTAACTCCTCACAACGTTCCCATGTTTTGTGGGTGCTTTGAAATATATTATTTTATGTCCTCCATAATTTCTTAGGTTTCTATATATTGGATGAGTCTAATTTTGTATGCACTCTTTCAAGAGTCTAGCTCCGTAGAGTTGTAAGGAGTTGGAAGTTAATGTATGTCAAGGAGTAGTAGCTCAAAGAGTTGGAAGAATGAAGGTAATTTGTTTATGTTTTGAAGAACAAAGAGCAAAAGCTTGTATTTGTTGTAGCAATAGTCGTTTATGAATGTAATGGTTGAATGAAGGAATGTAATAGTGTTTGTATGAATGAGTAGCAACTCATAATGTTTATGTAATGTTTTATTTGGTTGATATAAATTTTAATGCCTTCTTTTTGTTTATTTTTTATATTTTCCCCCTTCCAAATTCCATCAAAAAATAGATTAATCATCAAACCTTAAAAGCACCTTTCTTGTTATTAATAAAGTGTATAGTATTATAATGGTGAAAATCACATATTAATTTTTTTTTATGTTTTGATTTTATTTTGATTAGAGTGGTTTGATTTAATAATAAATTTGTAAGTAATATAATTTTATGTGAAATTTGATTTACAACATTATTTGATTTTATTTCCATCTTTACGTATATTCAAAGATGAATCTTGATCTTTGGATCTCTCATTCACTACCCTAAATCACATTTACAAATGCATAATTGATCTATGTGATTTTTACAATAAAAATTTTGAACCTCAAACTTTTAAATTCTAAAATTCAATTTTTTTTCATTTTCTAACATTTTCACTAGTCGTTGTGAGTCAACTTAGTACATACTTGTTGCACCATAGAAAATTGGACCCTCTTGAGAAAAGAGACAATTTCACGTGTAATTTGACCCACTTTTGAGTCCCTTTGCATCATTATCCTTCAAAACAACATTTATAGGCCCCTAAGACCCATTATTTTTTATCTAGAGGCCCGTTTCACCTAAGAAATCACTTAAAACCCGACAAACAACACTTAATTCTTTAATATCCCGAAAACCCATCTTCAAAAGTCAGTAGTGGGACCCATTCGCCAAGGGTGGCGAATGAGTCCCTTTTGAGGGAAAATTCAATTTTGAGTGGGAATTTGATTAATTTAACTTAAATTTCTAGTGAATGACGGCCTCTTAGGTCTAAATAACAGGAAAATTAGGTGTTGTTGCTTATAAATACTCATCTTAAGTCATTTTACACATCTTTTTGTCATTTCACAAAAGCAATTTCTAAAGACAAGTCTTCTACAACAAGTTTCATTAGCAAAAGTTATAGTTTTAGGGCAGCAAACTAGGGTTTTTGCAAGTCTTGAAGCTCACTCTTTAGGTCAAGATTCAACATTGTAAAGGGTTGATATTGATGGATGCCTATGGTGTATCATGGAGAAATCTAGGTTGAGGAGATGCAACTATCCATCAAATCACACCTAAAGACTTGGTTTCAAAGTGATTCCATCTTCCATTTTCACTCTATCTTCATATTAAGGTTTGCATTTTGTTTGCTTTTCACTTGCATTTCATTTTATTTCCATTTTTGATGTGTTGTAAGGTTTCTAGGGTTGATATCTTGCATCACACAAATCATATTTGCATTACTTATTCTAGCACAATAAAATAGGGCTTTTGTCATATTTCAGACTTTCCTAGTCTTTAACACATCTAAGGATAGGGTTTTATGCATATTTTTCACCATTCAAGGTTTAATTACCCAACTAGGGGTTTGACCAAGGAAAATCCCCCATTACACAAACAATTTTAAGTGTCAAGGTGCAGAACAGAGATTTGAAGTTGTAAAAATTTGAAAATGGACTGATTCACCATGCATGGTGAATGAGTCCCTCCTGAGATGCAGTTTTGAATTAGATGCAGATCCTAGTTCCCGACTGACAGAAAATAGTTTCTGTGTAGAAAAACCTAGATCTAGGACTAATTCACCCAGGGTGGCGAATGAGTCCCAGTCAGCTCAAAATCAGACTTCATTATTTTTTCAGGTTGTTCTCCTGTCTTCTTCAATTTCCTAGGTGCGCACATTTTGAAAAATTGTCTTTTGTTTGGTTTAATTTGCATTTGTGTTCATTATTTTAAGCTTTTTGTAAACAACACTGTGTTTTCCAACATAGCATAAGTCTTAAGTTTTACATACATAATCAATCATTTAGATCATTCAATTGTATTTATATCATTTCATTTAGGCATAACAACATCATACATAGCATAATTTGAATGAACCTAGCTAGCATTTTTGGCCTACCTCTCTCCTTTTAGGTGCAAAACCCTAGAAGAGTTAGGGAGTCTTGTGGTGCCAAAAATCTACGGTTCATTTTGGTGAACCTGCATTTTGAACATAATATCATTCTGATTTACATTTCTATTTGCATCTTAGGACTTAAATACTTCATCATTTTGCATGGTTTTGCATCTTAGGTCTTCTTAAGCATTGCATTAGTGAAGGTATCATTTAGACTTTGTTATTGCATCACATTTCATTAGATCATTTCAACATTCTACACTTGCATTATGTTTTTGCATTGTACAGACCTAAAAACATTCAAAAAAGATAAAAAAAAAATTAGAAAAAACTTAAAAAATTCATCTCCTGGGACTCATTCGCCACCTTGGGTGAATCAGTCCCACTGCAGTTTCTGAATTAGAATTTCCAAATTTTAGTTTCATGCATTGCATTTTTCTGTTTTCTGCAATTACCTTTCTGTTATAGTTCAGTTGTTTTTGTTTTCTTAGCATAAATTTTACTTTCTTTCATGGCATTTATGGATAGTCTTAGATTTTTTCAAATTTCTTTTTCAATATTTGTTCCTAATCCTTTTAGATCAGATTCATCGATACATAAAAACACAAAAATTGAAACATCAAACCAGCCCTTCAAACACATGATTCAAGTTAGAAATAACATCTCATCCAAGCCTCTTAGTAGTGATGATGTTGACAAGTTAGATGAAGTTCTTCAAGATTTCCTCTCACTCACTTCATCCTCTAATGCTTGCAATGAGAAACCTAAATCGCTTAATGATACAACATCCCTCAAACCTTTTGATTGTGATGACTTTGATTTGTTAGATGAAGCCCTCCAAGACTTCATCTCACATAAGTCATCCACTAAGGTTTGTTATGGCAGACTCGCGATAACAAATATTAACACCTCTAATGCTTCTCTTGAACACCTTAAACCAATTGATGATAACTCACCCCTCAAATCTTTTACTAGTGATGATTTGAACTTGTTAGATGAATCCCTTCAAGACTTCATCTCACTCAAATCACCCCCTAAGGCTTGTTGTGAGAAAGTTAAAACCAAGGATGTTAATGTAATTCAACCTCAACTTATTCTTTGTCCACCCTCGCATAAACTTCACCCCTCTAACCAACCTTTGTATACTCTTTACCCACCTAACACCAATGTGTTGCAGCAATCAAGTAATGTTACTGTTTCTCATGCATATAATACCCGAAACAACCTGCAACCACCACAACCAACACCACCCTCTTTACCTTTACCCAATCTGCCTATTGCTCCTCACTACAACCCACACACAAAGGAGTATGATCTTGTTGAACAATTAAAGAATACTCCTACCAAGATTTCCCTTTGGGATTTACTTCAAAACTCACCTAATTATCACAACATTCTTCAAACATCCTTACAAAAAATTGCAGTTCCTCCTAGTACCACTCTGAATGATGTGGCAGCTCTAATCCAAAAAAAAAATCTTGACATTACTTTCCATCAACATGAGCTCCCTCCTTTAGAGTTGCAGAAACAAAATGAAGCCTTTATGATAATTGCTCAATACAATCGCATAGGTATCAAATGAACCCTCATTGATAATGTTTCTACTCTTAATGTGTGTAGTGTGAATCTCCTTGATCAATTACGCGTTGAAAAGTCACACATAATACCTAATTCTGTCTCTAATCAATGATTTGAAAATACAACAAAGCAACCGCTTGGGATAATTACTTTACCTATTATAGTTGGGGTGGCTACTTTGCAAACTCCTATCCATGTCATGCCTTATGATCTTTCATATAATCTTCTTTTAGGCAGACCGTGGATTCATGAGATCAATGTCGTGCCTTCAACCCTCCATTGTATCAGGAAATATGTTCATAACAATCACATTTATCAAGTTGAAATAGACCTCAATCCTAAAATTTGCTTGCACCTTGACAAAGGAATTACAAACTTCCTCTGAAAACATTAATTCCCACATCCAACATAGATCCTCTTGAAATTGAACAAAACAATAAGGAATCAGTATCTAAATTGTTTGGTGATGATTGGGGATCCTTATAATTCACACCCTCATTTATGGGAAAATGCATACTCACAAAAAAGAAAGATGAGAAACAAGAACAACCAACAATCATGTCCACTCAAAATTCTGAACAATCATCTCAAACATCTATCTCCTATAATCTCGATAAAAATGCAACATACACAACAAATTTTGATGAGATAGATTATCAATCCCCACCTAATCCACAAGAAATGGAAAGACTCTATGGAAAAGGCTATGAACTTGTAAAATAATTAGGCTATACTGGAAAAGGCTATGGAAAACATGAGCAAGGTATTTGTGTTCCTATTGAACCTAATATGCAAGAGACAAAAATTGGATTGGGATATTCCTTTTCTAAGATGACAAAAGCTACTCAACGACCATCTTTGAACATTAATGTTATTACATATCAACCAAAACGCCAACTCACAATCAAACACCCTAAATTGCTTAATATGACCTTACCACAATCATGCCATAAAATGAATTCCTCATGCCATGACTGTTATCAAGCAAAAAGAAAGTGATATCACTGAAGAACTCTATGAATCTGAAGTTCCTAAATCCAATGCACTCCCTTTAGGAGATACAATTGATGTCCCAATGGACATTAATGATAAAGAAAAAGTTATTAAGATTGGGAAGTGCCTTGAAGATGAAGAACAAGAAGACACTACCACTTTACTTCATGATTTTCTTGAAATTTTTTCTTGGAAATATTTTGATATGCCAAGAATTGACCCGAAAATTGTGACACATAACATTGTCCTTGCTAAAAGTGCTAACCCATTCATCAAAAGATAAGAAAAATGCACCCTAAAATAGCCTTGCATGTTAAAGCAGAGCTTGAAAAGCTCCTTGATGCAAGCTTTATTAGACCTATTGATTATTCTCCTTGGATCTCAAACATTGTCGCAATTGCAAAACCTGATAATCATAAATTAGGATATGCACAGATTTTTGAGACTTGAATAAAGCTTCTTCAAAAGATGACTTTTTGGTTCCTAATATTGACATGATCATGGATTCAACCGCTAGACATGCTTTGTTGTCATTCATGGATGGATTTTTTGGCTATAATCAAATCTTTATTAACCCTCAAGATCAATATAAAACAACCTTTACAACTGTTTGGGGAACATTTTGTTGGGTTGTGATGCCCTTCAATTTAAAGAATGTCGACACAACTTATCAACGTGCAATGACATTAATCTTTCACGATTACATTCACAAAATTTTGGAATATTATATCGACGATATCCTAGCTAAATCATTAACACATCAAGACAATGTAAATATCCTTTGCAAAATATTTGAACGAATACGTAAATACAATATACGATTGAATCTAAAAAAGTGTGTCTTTGGTGTAGATAGTGGTAAACTTTTGGGGTTTTTCATATCTCACAAAGGCATTGAGGTGGACACGAAGAAAATTGATGCAATCATTAACTTGCCACCTCCTAGAAATATTTCTTAGTTGTGCACATTACAAGGTCAAATTCAAGCTATCCGAAGTTTCGTTGCATCTTTAGCCAATCTCACATTACCTTTCACACATCTCCTTAAAAAGGGTATACCTTTTGATTGGGATGAGGATTGTAAATAGGGTTTTGAGAGTTTAAAACACTACCTTGCAAACCCACCTGTTTTACAACCCGTCGTTCCAAACAGACCATTTATCTTGTACATCGCTGCATCTTTCCATGCTCTTGCAGCATTGTTGGCTCAACACGACAATCATGGAAAAGAGCACCCTATCTATTACATAAGTCGGACCTTAATTGATTATGAAACTCGATATTCACTAATTGAAAAACAATGCTTGGCTCTTGTATTCGCTACTAGTAAGTTGCGACATTATTTACTAAATGTTGAAATATAAGTCATCAAAAAAAATTGATCCTCTCAAACATCTTTTAAACAAAACAGATCTTTTTGGCTGCTTAGCTAAGTGGGTGATGTTTTTAACTGAGTTTGACCTTAAATTTGTTTCACAAAAAGCAATCAAAGGACAAGCCTTAACCGATCACTTAGTTGATGCTCCTTCCCCTTTCACTTTACCTACTCATGACTCCTTTCCTAATGATAATTTCTTGACCACTAACATTCAACCATGGGAATTTTATTTTGATGGATCTAAGTGTAGAATTGTAGCATAGATTTTTGGGACCTACTTTCTTTCTAGCACTTCTAGGGTTTTTCACCTAAAAGGAGAAAGATGGGTCCAAAAATTCTTATGTTACATTCAAAGTCAATGCAATACAGACAGAATAAGGATGCAATATGCCTTGAATGCAAGAAAGGAATGAGATTGATTGACTAATGAATAGAAACTAAAGGAAAACAACTTTTTTGAAAACACATTGTGTAATGCAACAATGAACTAGGAATGAATGCAAAACTTAACAAAAATGAACCAAACTGAAAGTGTGCACCTGGAATGTGGATGGAGACTGGAAATTGCTTTTGAAATGTTGCTAATGCTAAAATTTAGGCTTGGTAGGACTCATTCGCCATTCTAGGTGAATCAGTCCTAGTTCTGCCAAACTGTACTGGAACCCGTTTCTAACAAAAGGGTACTAAAAAATGGAGAAAACTCAAAATTGACCCTAGAGTGGGACTCATTCACCAATCATGGTGAATGAGTCCACATTTGAATTTCTATATTTTCAAAGGTGGATTTCGAAGCTTCCGATTTGCACTTTGATGCCCTACAAGGGTCTACTTCCAAAACTCTGATTTATGGGTCTAAAAATGAATTTTTGTTGATATTTTGACTTGATGAATGAGAAGAAGATTTTAGCAACCTTGAAACTTGATCTTCAATTATTTCCAAACTTCCAAGAGACCTAAATCTACAAACATACAAGACAAGAGAGAGAGAGATGTTGAATGTTAGGGCATGGGGGTTTGCCTTGGTCAAACCCCTTTTAGGTAATTAAACCAAAATGATGAAAGAAAGGAATGAAACATGCAACAATGGAATGGATTACCTTCCCATGATGATTGATCTTGAAATTATGCAACATAACATGAAGATTCAACCCTTGAATGTCTTTAGGAGCTTTCTTGATGTCTTGCAATGATAAAACCCTAAGTTTCTTAACTTGAGATGGAAGATTGGTGGATGAATATGTGAATTAAGTTAATTGATGAATAGATGTAAAAATGAGTTTAGAGAGGTGATTTTATAGGAAATTCACCTTATTTTCCCATTAATTAGATCCCTAAGGCCGACATGGAGAAAAATTAAACTTAAAACCTAATTTTTCCCTCTCAAAACCCCAAAAATGGCTCAAATGGGACTTATTCGCCACTAATGGTGAATGGATCCCACCTAGATGGGACTAATTCACCAATAATGATGAATGGGTCCCACAGGGGCCATTTTTGCTAGCTGGAATACTGAGAAGTAAGAAAATTAGGCTTATATGATGACTATGTTGATTATTTGATCAAATTATACCTCGGGATGCACAATATGGGTTAATAGGGACCTATTAGTGATGATGTAAATGTCAAATAGGGCTTGGGACACAAAATTAAATGTGAAAGTTTGATTAGATACACTTTACAACACTAAAATGAGGTTCACATAGCCTAGGAAGGTACAAGAACCAATGTGAATGTGCAAAACACTTTACAACACTAGTTTAGCATTAAGTTTAAGTTATAAGCCTTCTAGATTAATGTGAGGATGTATTTAAATATATTTTATAATGTTGAATTAGGGATAAATAGGTTTATTAAGTCTAGAAAAGTGTGAAAGTATCTTACAACACTTTACAACACCTTTACAAGATGTCATTAAAAACATGTTGGGTGATCCCACAATAGTGGTTTACAATTTTTGGCCAAACTAGACACTGAAATAATTTTTTCTAACTAAATCTTCACTTTCAGGCACCTATAGTGGCTAAACCATGAGGAATTTGAATATGATGCAAACTAGAGTTTCATGCAATTTTTTTTTAGATTCTAAATATTTTTTTTAAAAAAAATTGGAATCAGATTGTACCTCTTTTTCCATCTCCCTCGAAAACTAGTTTTTTTCAAAAAACAACATTTTCGAGTGACACTCACCGTATAATGCATAACTTTTTTTCATGAAGGATCAAATTATAATTCTTTCAAATTTAGATTTGTAACTCCAATATCTAGTGCTTCCACTTGGTTAGATAGTGTTTTATTGAATAATTTTTCCTTAATCAAGTTTCAAAGTCAAGCCAATTACAATTCAGACATAGGTGGACCATATAATGCGTAACTTTTTTTTTATGTATCAAAATTCAATTATTATTGTTGTTGGATCAAGGACTTAAATATCTAGTGCACTCATATTTTTAAATTTTTTCTAAATTATAATCTTCTATTTTTCCACATGTGCAGAATAGAGAGCTTCATTTTCGGTGAAAAACCTACATTCACAAGAAATAAAAAATAAATATAATAATTAAATTAAATTTATTTAAAATTATACTTTTTCAGAAGCTTATAATAAGGACTACATACTTACAAAAAATAAATTTCAAATGAATTCATTTGATCCCCCAAAAGGTAAATCAAAAGTGGTTTTTTATTAGCATTTTGATGGGTGTAAAGGAGACTCCATTATAGGTATGGTTTAAAACTAGCGGGGTTCTATTCAAGGGGGTTTGATCTAAGGTAGTTTAATCAAACCATATTCAATTGGAATGATTTAAATGGAACTTTTTAAGGCTTAAATCATTATATTTTCTAAAAATATGTGATTTCAATAAAAATCATAATCTCCCAGAAATTATAAACCAACTTTGTGGGATCACCCTGTTATTTGATTAGCAAGGGTCCCACACTAGATTAAGACCTCATTAAGTCCATTTTATCATGAATTAATCCCATGTCAAGCAAAGGGTACATTTTTCTAGGGCACAAGAATAGGTTCTGGTGCTAGAGTGGTATTAATTCCACCCGATGACAAACCTATTCCCTTTTCTTATTGATTAAATTTCCTATGCACAAATAACACAGCAGAGTATGAGGCATTGATTGCAAGTTTGCAAGTTTCTTTAACAATGAATGCTAAACATATCAAGATCTTTGGCGATTCGCAATTGGTCATCAAACAAATCAATGATACATATCAAACTAAACATGACAAATTATCAAAATACAAGGATCTTATAATGAAACTATTAGAGAAGTTCAAATAATTCACCATTGATAACATCCCATGAAAAGACAATTGACATGTGGATGCAATGGCGAGCATGGCTTCTCTTATATCCCCACATGATCCTTCCACATATTTCACCTTTGTTATCCATCCCATCATGAAACCTTCAATTGATACTCCTCTAGGGGACATTTTGACAATAACTCAAGATGCCTCATGCGAATGGTATGATACAATATACAACTATTTAAAAGATGGTACCATTCCCAAGTCTACCACAACAACTACTCGAAAACATTTATGCAAACTAGCAGCTAAATACGTGATTCTTGCAAATGTGTTGTATAGAAGATCTTTCAATGGTCTCTTATTACGATGTCTTAAGGATTCTGAAATCCCCATAGCACTTGAAGAAGCTAATGTTGGTGCTTGTGGAGGTCATTTCATAGGTCGATCGTTAGTGAAAAAAATTATTCGTATGGGTTACTATTGGAAACATATGGAGAAAGATTGCTTCACTTACGTTAAAAAATGTTGAAAATGTCAAGAACATAGTCATTTGCTCCATGCTCTTGCTGTTGAATTTCGTGCCCAAGTTCCCATTTGGATATTATTGGTGAAATTTCACCTCCCTCTTTCACTAGGCATACGTTTATCATAACCGCAATAGACTATATCACCAAATGGGTGGAAGCTATTCCTCTCTATTCTACAACTGCTGAAGAAATTTGCCATTTCATATTGTTCAAACACATAATTTCTTGCTTTGGACTCCCTTCCGCAATCATTTCAGTTAATAAAAATCCGTTTAAGAATAATGAAGTTAAGAAATTCCTTGAAACATTCCATATTCAACATCATTTTTCCACACCATATTATCTGCAATCCAATGGACAAGCTAAAAATACTAATCAGATTTTGGAACAAATCCTCAAGAAAATTGTCAATAAACATCATAAAGATTGGCATACGCAATTATATTATGCGCTTTGGGCCTATCAAACAAGTGTTAGATCATCCACAAGAACTACACCTTATAACCTTGTTTATGGAATTGATGTGATAATGCCCTTAGAGTTAGAAATTCTGACATTGCAAGTTTCTCTCCAAGACCTTATTGACAATAACACTTATAAAGATCAACAATTACATCAACTTGAGATGCTCGACGAACAGCGTATTAATTCTCTTGAACATCTCCATGCTCACATCAAACAATTACAACATAGACACAACACACAGGTCATCCCTAGATCGTTTTGTAAGGGTGATTTTTTTCTTATTGAAAATCAATGCAATACTAGTGCTAAAAATGAAGATAAAGATAAATTCAGCCCTAATTGGTTAGGAACTTACATAGTTGCTACCAATTATGGTTCTGGTGCTTATCTCTTAATGCAGCTTGATAGAACACCCCTTTTAAGGAACCTATTAATGCCATGCATTTTTGTCAATATTATCTTTGACCTCTTTGAATAGTGTGATTGATAAAGTAGTGTTGTTTAAAGTTATTTGATATTACTCTAAATAACTTTCACATTGCTTCGTTATTGACAACTAATTTTGTGTTTGTCTTGAATACTAAGGTAATTATTTAACTTCATTTTATAATTACTTTAGGATTCATATTATTCACCTTTGTGTTATGTTAAGTTAACTCCTTATATGAGTTATAAGTGTATTTGATTTAGCATATTCTCTTCTAATCAACAATGTTGTATCTACAATAAAACTACAATATGTTCTAAACTAGATCACATTAATCATGTTCAATCATGTAGTCATTAATTAAATACTTTTACCGCAAGTCATTTAATTAATCACATTACATTTACAATCCACACAAAGAAACACATCATAATAACACCAAATGCGCATGTCTATATATATATAAGTTTTATATACATCTCAGTATCATATACAAAGTCATAGAGGTCTATGAGAGTTAGACCCCTTAGGCTCTGGTACTAGTGATTCTGTCCCTGGACGTCGTGAGACGGTTGTGTGTGACCATGACTATGAATTGCCGAATCAGAGTGTGAACTCCAGACCTTGCACTCGACTAACGACCACAAGCCACTCCTCTGCCATCTGATCCCTCTCCACTCATGTCTGTGCTAGCTCTACATGCAGTCTCTCAACCTTTGCTAAGGTCTGTGATGTCTATATTGCACTCTTAGCTCAACGAAGTCATCTCTTGACACTCTTGTACGCTACCCATAACCTCGCGAGAGGTCTAAGCGACTCTAGATCCTCCTCCACGATTGGTGGAGGCACGTAGTCAGGATCCATCTCCTCGTCGTCGATGGATGCAGGCACTATCTCTGCGGCAACTTGATGATAGAACTCTCACCAGTCTCTCGTCGCTCCTGCAAGATAGACAATGTACACAATCAGAAATCATCATCATGATATATATATACATAAAAAAATCATAAAATACTAAAGTACATGTGTAAAATCAAATGTCGTCACCTATGTCTCCAGTTGGATGAGGAATGTTAACCTCATCCTCTAGGGGCATCGAGGACATGCTAGCTTCTCTCTGACTCTGAGTGTTGATGTTTGCTATAGCTACTGCACATGATCTGGTCCTGTAAGTGTGTGAGGACTCTCCATGCTCATACCAATCCTCAATAGCTACCTCATCACCCTCACTCAAGGGTGGCTCCTCCTCATAATAATCATCCTCCTCATAATCCTCCTCCTCCTCATCATCCTCTCCTCCATCTTGGTCCTCATAATCAGGATCGTCCTTAGACTGGTACTCCTCATCAATAACATTAGTGAAAATATCTATTGGCCTGACCGTACCTCCTCTGCTATATCCTCTGGCTCATCCCCCTCATCTGGTGCTGGTCCCACATCACCTATAGGAAATTCCATGTGGAACACAAGAGCTAGTCATGCATATAACCACCACTCCTCGTGCTCATTTGTGTTGCCAACATCATCAGCATCGGATGTTGGTGGTTGGTCATGATCTAAATTATCAAAATCACTCTCACGAACATGATCTATAGTCAACTGAACAGTATCACCTGGCCTCCGGGCACTCCACACTAATCGTATAATGAAGGGGCATGCCCTCGGTGGTGCCTACCCCTATCCAAACTATCACATGACTCGCCTGTAGTAGAAAGGTCATAAAACATATTCATGCCTCCCATCTAGATACCTATCCATCTCCATCCTCTATAGATGCCCTGTGGGATCTAGCCACTACAGAGCGAGTAGATAAGGTCTCCACAGGATCTCATCCTCCTCTAACTGGTCAAATCTCACCCTCCAAAAGTGTAAATCCCCATACTGCCACAAGTGTCGCAAAGGATAGTTGAATGCTCATGGATATCCTACAGCTATAACACAAGGGAATCTGACAGGCCTGGAGCATCATGTGATATGCTTAAGGCACCACACCTGCAGAAGCGTACAATGCACCATACTATTGATCTCTCAAAACACAAACTGACCAAGATCATAATACAAGTGTACTAAAATGCAGCGGCCCCAAGCATAGACTTTCCTCTGCTCATACATCACTCGTATCAAATGTACTAGTCCTCCATCCAAGTGTGTCACTCGTCCATCTGGATTAAGAACCAAAGCCATTATATGCATCATAATCCATCTAACAATTGGATCTCATGAATATGTCAGCATGGGAAGCTCGATCCGCGATCTAACCCGCTCGTCATGTATAGGTCCACCTAAACAATACTGCATGTCCCTCTTCTTCTCTCAGAATGATCGTTCCCCCCGGAAATGTACTCGTTCTCCCTGAATAGGAACTTGGAGAATGCGGTGCACATCCTCGAGAGTGATGGTAATTTCCCTGGTGGGAAGATGAAATGTACAAGTATCAACATCCCAAGGCTCACATAGAGCCATAAGCATGGAGTCATGGTATCTCATAGGAGGCATATGATATGCCCAATAGATACCCACTAACTGTAAATTCTCTATCTTTGATGCCAATAGTGTTGGCGCATGATCTCTCAGAAATGTGAGTTGTCTTCCCCCTAGCCACTGTCATGATTGGGTGGGGACCTATCAAAATCATCACAAAATGCTCTAAAATCCATCCAATTTCTTCAATTTTCACATATTTCATCAAGCAAGTGTGCTAAAGTACAGTCTAGTGTGCTTTTCTAATGGACCTAGACACTTTAGAACCCTTTTAGGACACTTCGCAAAGAAACAGGACACTTTGCAAACAAAAGGGAAACTTTGCGAACAAATGGGACACTTTGTGAAAAAAGGGGACACTTTGCAAACTTTTTTTCCAAGACCCTAAATTAACCTATCCATGCATTAAAATCATTAAATTATTACAAAATCACAAGGTGAAAGTTGCATAATCGACTCACCTCATAATACAGCTCGTTGCACGCCACTTGCTCATGAAGATCATCTAACCACGAAGGTGTGTAATCTCGTCTGCTTGGCATTTTCTTCTCTCACTTGTCACTCTCAAGCTACACGAAGGTAAAATGAATAGTAAGTGACACGTTACTTTCTTCTACTTCTTTTAATCTATTTTCACCTCTTTTTACTCTTACGGATTAACATAGGGTTATTATCTTTCTAAACAATTCATAAAGTATTATTCTTCAAATCAACATAATAAGCGCTAGGGTAATCCATTTTCGACGCTGTTTAAATGCGTTGGAATCATGCTTCCGCAGCCGACATCATCCTTCATCTATCATTATGTGGCATGGTACTTGGAAATTCCCTACAGTATGATGTTTCTTATTCGACGTGTCTTGATTGCTACCTTGATTCCACCTCCGTAAAGCAAGCAGAATCAAGGGTGGGCATACATCTACCCTCGAATTAGATTCCTAGGAGTTAGATAAAAGGATTTTTGGACAATTAACGAATGTGTGTTGCAGAATGTAGTTCTTAATGTTGCGGTTTTGCAGAAAACTACACTGGGGGCTTCATTCTCTTATCTTTTGCATGAGTATCATTTTATGTAATAAAGTGTATCTTTTAGATTCCTTTAGCTTACATATGCACATAGAGTCATATGGGCGCTAAAGTGGGGGCTAAATGCACAATAGAAAATTGGACCCTCTTGAGAAAAGAGACAATTTCACGTGTAATTTGACCCACTTTTGAGTCCCTTTGCATCATGTATCCTTCAAAACAGCATTTATAGGCCCCTAAGACCCATTATTTTTTATCTAGAGGCCTGTTTCACCTAGGAAATCACTTAAAACCCGAAAAACAACACTTAATTCTTTAATATCCCAAAAACCCACCTTCAAAATTCAGTAGTGGGACCCATTCGCCACCTTGGGCGAATGAGTCCCCTCTGGTGGGACACATTTGCCAAGGGTGGCAAATGAGTCCTTTTGAGGGAAAATTCAATTTTGAGCAGGAGTTGATTAATTTAACTTGAATTTTTTGGTGAATGTCAGCCTCTTAGGTCTAAATAACTAGAAAATTAGGTGTTGTTGCTTATAAATACTCATCTTAAGTCATTTTACACATCTTTTTGTCATTTCACAAAAGCAATTTCTAAAGACAAGTCTTCTACAACAAGTTTCATTAGTAAAAGTTAAAGTTTTAGGGCAGAAAACTAGGGTTTTTGTAGGTCTTGAAGCTCACTCTTTAGGTCAAGATTAAACATTGTAAAGGGTTGATAATGGATACCTATGGTAAATCATGGATAAATCTAGGTTGAGGAGATGAAACTAGCCATCAAATCACACCTAAAGACTTGGTTTCAAAGTTCAATTCCATCTTCCATTTTCACTCTATCTTTAGATTAAGGTTTTCATTTTGTTTAATTTTCACTTGCATGTCATTTTATTTCCATTTTTGATGTGTTGTAAGGTTTCTAGGGTTGATATTTTTCATCACACAAATCATATTTGTATTTCTTATTCTAGCACAATAGAATAGGGCTTTTGTCATATTTCAGACTTTCCTAGTCTTTAACACATCTAAGGCTAGGGTTTTATGCATATTTTTCTCCATTCAAGGTTTAATTACCCAACTAGGGGTTTGACCAAGTTAAAACCCCATTAGAAAAACAATTTTAAGCTATTTTGAAGGAATTTTACGAGATCCCGAGTCAGGTTTTTGTTAGAAATTGTTGTGTAGGTGTATAGTTGCAGAACAGAGATTTAAAGTTGTAAAAAATTGAAAATGGATTGATTCGCCATGCATGGAAAATGAGTCCCTCCTGAGATGTAGTTTTGAGTCAAATACAAATCCTAGTTCTCGGTTGAAAGAAAATAGTTTATGTGTAGAAAAACCTAGATTTGGGACCGATTCACCCAGGGTGGCGAATGAGTCCCAGTTAGCTCAAAATCAGATTTCATCAGTTTTCCAGGTTTTTCTTCAGTCTTCTTCAATTTCCCACGTGCACACATTCTGAAAAATAGTCTTTTGTTTGGTTTAATTTGCATTCTTGTTCATTCTTTTAAGCTTTTTGCAAACAACACTATGTTTTCCAACATAACTTAAGTCTTAAGTTTTACATACATAATCAGTCATTTAGATCATTTAATTGTATTTAGATCATTTCATTTAGGCATAACAACATCATACATAGCATAATTTGAATGAACCTAGCTAGCATTTTTGGCCTACCTCTCTCCTTTTAGGTGCAAAACCCCAGAAGAGTTAGGGAGTCTTGTGGTGCCAAAAATATATGGTTCACTTGTGTGGGTTTATCTATCATGTTGTATAATTTAAGGAGATTTTTATTCATTTGCAAGTCACCTAAGAATTATTAACAAAAAATTCACATGAGATCATCATAGCATAATCATAAAGCATCCTAATTGCATCGTTGATGTTGGAAATAATCCCAAATACTTCATTAATTCCCCCTCTATATTTTTTCATTCTCTCTACCATCTTCATATCTTCTCAATTTTCTCATACGTGTGAGATTTCATTCTCCAACTCAATACCATTTTCACTTGTCTTCACATTCATTCCACTCATGATTGAAATCTAATATAAATTAATTGTATAATCTCATTCTCAAGATTTTCCCATGCTACTTAATTGTAATGAATTTACTTTTGTCTTATTTTTAATAGGGATATGCATTAAAAAAGTAGTATTTTAATTGGCCATGTATGTACATGAAAAAAGGGTTTATGCTCTACTAAATTATAATAATTTTGTAGCAAAATACCTGGTTCACTACTTTTTGTTCTTGGAAGTTAAAGATAGAGTAGAAACTTAATTTTATGCAATCAAGATTTGTATTTTTTTTAATACAAAATGATATATCAATTTATAGTTCATCTCTATATTTATCTATGTTTATATCTTTGTTCTTTTTTTCTATGTTTCTCCTTTGCCTCTCTCCTTCACATGGTATCAAATTCAAAGGTTATTGAAGCTAAAGTTTGTCAAGGAGTTAAGGTATTATCTAGCACAGGTCTTCACAACCAATTATGACATATTCTTCTGGAACAAGTCTTACAAATCCCCAAATTCCTCAGTTTGACAACAAGAATCGTAAGTACATTGGTTGAAATCAAATTGAAGGCTTTGTTTAGCTCTCAAGGTATATGAGATTTTATGGAGAATTAGTTCCATAAACCTATATATGTAACAACATATAATGCATTATCTCAAGAAGAAAAATGTTTTCTCAAGAATAACATGAAAAAGGATTCCAAGGCTCTCTTCTACATATTCCAAGCAATGCATGAGAGCATCTTCCCAAGGGTCACACAAAAACAAACTAAAAAAAAGGATGGGACATGCTACAAATAGCTTATGAAGGAATGACCAAGGTAAGAACATCTAATTATAAATGTTAAGAAAAGACTTTGAGACCATATACATGAAGGATTCTGAATCAATAGATTCATTCTTTACTAGACTATTGGATTGGTTAATCAAATTAGATCTCATGGTGAGGATCTTGAAGATAGGAAAGTAGTTGAAAATATTTTAAGAAAGTAACTACAAGGTTTGAATCTATTATTGTGGCCATATAAGAGAAAAAGAAACTCTCACAACTTTATGTAGATGAGATTCATGTGTCTCTTATTTCTCATTAGCATAGGTTAAGCAAGTTAATAAATTATTCTCTAGAGCATTCCTTCAAAACACAAGTTTCAATCAATCATAGTAGAGGAAAAAGAAGATCAAATTTTAGAGGTAGAGGAAGAAATTCATATAGAGGTGGAAAAACCAGCCCAAAAAACTCAGGTGGAAGAGGAAACAACCAAAATTCTAGTCAAAACAAATCATGGCTAAAGGTATGACAAATCTCAAGTTCAATTTCATTATTGTAAAAAATATGGGCATTACTCAAATGAATGTAGAAAGAAACAAATATGATTTTGAGAAAAAAAATTAGTTTTTACTAGAGAAAATCAAAACTAGGGTAGGGTAAAATCAAGAAGTTGGGTCCACGAAGAGGGGAAGTTTTGGCCAAAAAAAAAAATCTCGCAAAAAACGCATACGCGTTATCAAAAAAATGTGTATGCGTTATGCTTCAAGTACGCGAGCCTAAAAAATGTGTATGCATTAAAAAACGTGTATGTGTTATAACACGTACATGTTTTATAACACGTACACGTTTTATAACACGTACAAGTTATTTATTTAAAAAATTAAATACCTTTTAGAAACGCGTATGCGTTTTGTAACATGTACATGTTTCTAAAAAGTATTTAATTTTTTAAATAATCATGAAAATAAAGAACACATGTGTGTTTTGTAACGTGTATGCATTTTTAAAAACATGTACACGCTTTTAAATTTTTGAATTCCCAACCCACATGTTGCCTCAGTTTTAGGCTCGGGAAAGGCTTGGCAACTCAACCCTTAGCCTTTGACCTGCAACTAAAAAACTAAGGTAGATTGAAGAGGAATGTCCAACTTTGGCAATATGGATGATAGACTTTCTTTCTGAATCAATCTATAAAATTAAAACCCATTAGAGAACACGATGTCTAGTTTACAAATACATAATTTTTATCAAGATTGGATTATATTTGTTATTTTTTAATTAATTTCTAAGCAAACTAGTCCTTAAACTTGAAATATCAGGCTTTTTTTGTTTTTTAATAACTTTTTTTTTGGTTAAGTTTCTTGTAAAAAAAATTATATGGCATCAATCTTCAAAAAATTATCAACACAATTAAAAAAAAGATTCAAAAAAAAATTAGTTAGGTCCAATTATGTTGTCTATACACGTTGATTTTTAAAAACAACAATTAAAGCCAATAAAAATTCAATAAAAAAAAATTTCAAAAAAAAATTACAAAAAAAATTCCTCATCAATCTTCATTTTGTTAGCCCTCTTTCCCCAAAATGAATTATCAAAATACTTTTATTTGGGTCAAAAAGTGGTGTCCATACACGTGCATGGTATGGTAAAAAAAGGGACTTTTAAAAAATGTTTTTTATACATTCCTATCAAAATTTAATTTATATCATCTAGGTATTTGAATAAATTGCATATTTAGAAACTAGATTCAAAATGATAAATTTCATATTACTGACATTTTTTAAGATTCATTGTGTAAGTGCCTCAAATTTTTAGTCCAAGTGTGACAAATTATGAAAAACAACAAAAACGCTTCCACTTTTTGAGCTTTTTGTTGACCCAACTTCTTGCATTAGCCCGGTAGTATATCTTTAGCATGCAATGTTGTACAAGAAAATCAAAAGGATGTATGGTTTTTAGATTCAAGTTGTATCAATCACGTGATAGGGAATATAGAAATGTTTTCCAATTTGGATGAGAATGTAAAATCAAATGAAACTCATGTCAAAGTAGGGAAAATAATATTCACATTTATGAAGGCTACAATGGAATTTGGTTTATGGTATCCTAAAACTACGAGTAAAAATTTCACTCTAACTACATACACAAATACAGGTTGGGTAGGAAACCAGAAGAATACAAGTGGTGGAGCTTTCTTTCTTGGTGATAGTCTTGTATCGTGGTTAAGAAAGAAACTAGATTTAGTGTCTTTATCTATAGTAGAGGTAGAATATATTAAAACAACTTCATGTTGCACTCAAATATTGTGGATGAAAAAAAATCTAAAAGAGATTATGATTGAGTTTGATGAACCCATTTCCATTCTATGTGATAATACTACTGCTATATAAATTTCAAAGAATTTGGTAATGCACTCAAGGACAAAGAAAATTGCAATTAATTATCATTTTTTGAGAGAGAAGATTGTTGAAAAAGAAGTTAAGATGGAATATGTTGAAACAAAGGAGAAAGTAGCAAACATTTTCACAAAAACACTTCCTAAGGAGACTTTTGAGTATCTCTGACAAAAGTTGGGAGTTGTTGCTCCCTCCTCTTAAATCAAGAGGAAAGTACAAGTTGAGGGGGAGTGAACTAACTCCCTGTTGCAAGAAGGCTTGGTGGTCTTGTGGAGTATTTCAATAGTAGTGTGGTATAGCACAAAGTGAGGGGGAGTGTCTACTCTCTACCACAAGGAGGCTTGGTGGTCTTGCGAAGTATTTTAGACATAGTATGGTATGGACATAGGGGTATTCTATCCAAGAAATAGGTTTCTGAATTGTGTAGATTGCCGAAAATAGTTGACCTTTGCCATTGATGTCAAAGAAGGAGAAACGGGGTTCAAAATGCTAAATCCTTTGAAGGGGAGAAAGTAGGAATCATCGTGAGGTAGTTTCCTAATCCAAATAACATTAGATTTTTCTTTGTGTGGATAGAATTTTTTTTCTTTCCATCAATGACAAAGGGGGAGATTGTTGAACATAGGTTGTCATTGATGTCAAACGAGTTCATTGATGTAAAAAGGAGTGATGTCTAAGGAGTAATTTTAATAGTACTTAAATTATCATTATTAATTAAATTTTGAGAATAACGAATCCTACTGCTTATAGTATGCCTGCAATGTAATGCATACTTATATTCAAGTTGATAGAGGTGATCTGAAAGTCTAATGCAAAATATTGGAAGTCAATTACTCAAGGTAGAGAGATTTCTCTAGCAATACAGTCATGTTTCGCATTCCCCTCTGGATGAAATTTTTTCTCTAAGATTTGGAAGGAGAGTATTTCTACACATGCTTTATCATATTCCATAGTTTTCAGAAATTATGTTCATCATACAAAAAGATTGAAGAAATGGAAGGTTCACTATACTTTTCAGTTAATCACTTGGTGTTTTAAAACTTTGTGGCATCAGCTAGTTGCATGTAGCATCTGGAGATAGTGTGGGATGCTAAAATGGGTCTAAGTTAAGGTTTCTATGAAAGTGCACGATATCATGTTCTTTTTGTGGCAAGAAATTTGATTTAGGACCAAATTGTTACACATTTCATGTAATTTGAAGTTAGGCCCACCTTATGTCGTTATGGTTAATTCTAGACCCCTGACTACTATGAATTGAGGTTATTATAGTGTGTTGTATATAATCATCATTTCACTTCACATGAAAAATAGAAGAGAAGATGGTAAGTGAATATACCAATGTATGTGAGTGTGAGAGCAATTGTGTGAGCTAATATTATTCAATTTCCAAGTTGCTTCTCAATTGATGCCATCATCAAAATATCATAAGGGATGTAGGAGAGTGTCTAAATCAAGTTTAGATCTTGTGTAAGTTGTGTAATCAACATTGAAATTTTGCAATCTTTATCTTTGTAATCTAGTAGGACTGGTGTTCTACTTATTGAGTTGGTGCTCAAATATTTGTATTGGGGATTAATGTCTCTAGTAGGTGTCTGCCTACAAGTACAATTAGGGATTGGTGTCTCTGGAAAAATTTGGTGCCTACTTCATATTGTAAAATCCCTTACTATATAATTTATACTTTGTGAGGCTAGATTTAGATAGTAGATCTAAGTAATTGTTCTCACCGTGGTTTTTCCCATCTTGGTTTTTCACGTATATTTGGTGTTTTCATGTGTGAATGTGTGCTTATTTGGCTGCTTGATTATTAGTAGTTGTTTTGATTAAAGCTTCATGTTTATATATACATGTTGAAGTAAATATTTTTAAATAGATTTGATCTACTGATTCACCCCCCCTCTCTATAGATAAGTGTGCCCTTCAATGGGTGCCTATTCCTATTGGGATTTTGTCTACTCATGACACTTTCATTTTAAAATTGGACTTGGATTATCTTGTACTTACCCTTAAATGAGATGGGTATAAATTTCCTTTCTCTAGGAAAATCTATCTCGATATGTGTAGATGAATTATTAATCCTTCAACCTAACCTTATTAATATACTCTAATATTATAACTATTTTATCTTATTCAAGGCATAATCAAGACTTTTGAGTGATTATTTTATGATACACTTGTTTTAGTCAAAAGATATTGCACTTATATAGGGTATGATATTTTATATCTTAATACTTATTAACATATCCATATGGTTGAAATGGGATAACTATTATATAGATCTGACATATTGGTTAAAGCAAAAACTAAGAGAGAAATCACACAAAGCTATTGTAAATATGTTATAATATTTAGATGCCTATATGTATGAAGATAGATTCTAAAAGAAAATGGGTGGATGAGGATTTCAATGTACATTAAGTGATACACCTAAAATTTATAAACTAGAATGCTCTGATTTTAAAAATGATCTTACACTATAACTAGCACTATATAAAGTCATTACCTTAATACTAACTTATAAAGACCATAGAGTCTTTTGTTTGCATTCTTCAATGATGAAATATTAAACTCATTGAATCGAAATTTCACTAATGATGATTTAATGGGACATTGGTAAAATGTGTTGTAAACTTAACTTTGTGAACAATAGAGCCTTTGATTCTCTTTTTATGGGATATGTAAGTGGGTCCACCAAATTGGTTCCTTTAAGAATAGGTCTAGGTCTAGGTGTCATGATGTAGATATCTTACAATAATTAGTGTAAGGAAGTAAGTTTGTTGCATAGAGTTTCTACCATTTCCATGGTTTATAAGGTATAATGAAATTAGGTTTAATATATATAGTAGTAACCAAGGGTGGTTATTACATTGTGTAGTACTAAATGTTTGTTGTGGCCCTGAACCTATAGATTTTAGATCTTTAGTACTTGCAATAATTTTTTTCCCTAATGTACAAACTTGTGACAGGAAACTTGGTGATGTTGAAGAACCTCATTGGAACTTGTTATGCTAGGGGTGGAAAATTGACATGCTCCCTCCTTGTGCATAATCAAGCCTTGTTGATCAATTAAATGGTTTTGATATTGTTGGAAGACAACAAGCAATAAATGTGATTGAGACTAATGTATATGTGAAATTACTCTAAGAGCTTAGAACTTGAGGCCCGATGTAATGAAATTTATTGTAATTGATCTATTGAAGTGATCTAGTGTAAGAAAGTTATGGTTTTAATATTTTTTGATACAAGGGTTAATGAATTTAATGTGAATAATGCAAGTGATTATGTAGTCCTAATTGACTAATTATTTAAAAAAGATAGATGTGGAGGGGTTTTCTTAAATTTGGATCAAGTTCATAGATTGATTACTAATTCAAATGGCATAGGAGTGGTGTCACTTTATGTATGTCCTAATATTTTGAAATTTTTGTTATAAAACTTGATGGGTAATGATGAGTTGGAACTCAGTTGTCTTGGGAATATAAAATTTTAACTCTTTTATGGATCTAGCCTAGGTCAAGATCACAATTGTTATTTTTAATATAATAGAGGAAACTATGATCTAAAAGCTTAAATTACTTTGAGTGAGGATTAAATAATATTTATGTATTATCATTATAAATTCAAATTCAACAAAAAAACCAAATAACTTAAAATTATGTGCTAAGATAATGCATATAGCATATTTACAAAAAAATAAAAAAAATATTGAAAAATACACTTTTAACTTATAAAAGAATATTAAAAAAATTGAAATTAAACATTTCATATAATCATTTTGAGTTTTTGAATCAATCTTAGTTGAATAATAGGATTTCTAATAAATATATGGATGAGCTCAAAAATAACTATTTTACTTATTAAATTTATAAATTATTTTTAATAAACTATGTCCATTTTACTTTATTTAATTGCGTTGAGAGGCATTTCTACAATGGCAACACACACATGTACATAAGAACTCTCCATCCTTCAAATTGACATCCATTTAACTATTCTAGATATTTTCTATAAACTTAAAAATAATAAGTACATATGTCGGTGCAAAGAATTATGTAACTGCCAATATTTGAAGAGTGGTTCTTGAATTGATTATGAAACCATCATCAAATACAATTAATATGAATCTATTATTGTATGAAGATAAAATCAAAGGCTTGTTAACTTCATTAGTTTCAAGCCTAAGAAAACATGTATGCATGCAATTTTTGATATATTTTGACATATTTTTACTTTATCTGGATCTCTAGGGTCATATTCATGTAGTTCTTCCAAATTGTAGATTTCTCCTAGAAGGGTAAGTGTTAAATATCTTTAATTTGTTTTCTTAACACTTAAATTTTCTTGCAAAGGGAAAATAAACTTATGATAACTATGTAGGAAAAATTCCTACATTGTTGTAGTTGAATAATTTCTTTTTATTTTCCTTATTAAGCGTTTTATTGCTAGCTTCATGAACAACAAGGTAAAATATCTAATGGTATGGTGCATACTTCTTAGTAGCTATTTGAATTTAAGCGCAAAGCATGCATTAAATACACCCAAAAGAATGAGTTGTTAGAGCTTTAAAAAAATGTCAAACAATTGTAGATGAATCATTGGCTTTGACATCTTTTTCTTTTTTCGAGGTTTTTAGAGTGATTTTACAAGGAAATCTCAAAGATCACTCTCATGGCCACATCCCTAAGAAGCTTTAAAATATAATGTAGTTAAATCATTGGATCTTCATGGAAACAAGATAAATGGCAGTATTCCTTTAGATACTAGCAACCTCAACAATATGAGATATCTTGATTTATCCAATAATATATTGAATATAATTATACCTTCTTATTTGGGAAATATTAGGTAATTAGGTCGGGGTTAAATGTAACATATACAATTCTCATTCTGAAATTACGCAATTCCACCTTTAAATACTAAGGCCTTATCCTCACCATAATAATTCCTATCTTCCCACATAGTTTTCCATCCATCTCTATTTAAAATAGAGTGTGTGTGTGTATATATATATAAAGAGAAACTCTCTAAATACATATTAAATATAAGTGAAATAGTTGGAGTTTCTCTTCAAATAAGTTTAACATTGTAAAGTCAAACTAAAACAAAATTTATAAGCAAACGTTTTTGACATAAAATTACAATGGACACTTCCACAAGATATCCATTGGCATTTTTTATGTAGATTTATTTAAGCAATATTTGCCAACCAAAAAATAATTATTATTTATAAAGATAAAGTATGAAACAAATATGTTAAAAAGGATAAAGTATAAACAACTATGTTAAATTATTAGACATAAAAAGAAGTAAATCTAAAATTTTAAAACTTAAGTATAAAAGAACTATTCTAAAATTATTATTTCATATACAGGAAAGTTTCTAAATTAATATACTTAAAATTAAAAAATATTCAAGATATTTTTAAAACAAGATATCCCTTAACATTATTTTATATACATTTATTTATGTAATCTTTTCTAATAATTTTTTTTATAAATATAAGATATTAAAAAAATTATTAAATTTGTTATTTTTTTTTAAATTCACCTCTCATTCCTAATGATGGATCACGTAGTGTGATCCAAAAATTTAATGAAAAAACCTACACACAATCAAATCCACAAGAAACATAATTACATTAAAAAAGGATTGTGGAAATCTCATATCACTAAATTTATAAAATTTCAAGAATTAAGTATGACTTGAACCTAAATTTACTATCACATATAAAAGTAAGTTTCTAAATTAATATATTCATAATTAAAAAATATTGAAAACATTTGAAAAAGAAAAATATTCTTTGATGTCATTATAAGTTTTTTTCTAAATAATAGAATTGAAATAAAATTATAAAAGGAATGAAAAATAATTATTCTTTTCAAAAATTCTAAATTAATGTATTTAAAATTATAAAATTTATAATTTAAAAATAAATTAAAATAAAATATCCTAAATTTATTATCAGACATAAAAATATGTTTCTAAATTAATATTATTTAAAACATAAAAAATATTTAATATTTTTAAAAAAATTGATAACATTTCAAAAATGAAAAAATTATTCATATTCTATTTTATTCAAAATTAATATATAAGAATACCAACATCAAAAGTAGAACCCTCTTGTGTGAGCAGTATTATCGAGTGAATGATCTCTGCTAGGGTTTCTTGTTTCTGCAGTCATCCTTGGCCCGTCTTGTGTCATATTGCGCCTTACTGTAGGATTTTTCATTTACTTTGTGTTGTACAACCACATTTACTACAGTTTTTGTGGATTTTATTATGCTTACAACTAGCTCTAACCCAACAGTTCTTGTTGGTGTTGGAAATTTGACAACTTTACTCAATGGATCCTCCTCCAAACAAGTGTCCCCAAAAATTTGTTCTGAAAATGTTCCAGAGGTAAGTTTTTTGATTCCCTGACGGATGTGGTGTTACCCATCCCGGATTTTTATTTTTCATGTCAATGGTTAGAACAACATACTCTTGTTGGTTATTTTGTTGGGAGGACTCCACCTGAAAGTGTGCTTAAAGAATGGGTTTTGTGGACATTGAAAAAGTATCCCTTTTTGATTGCTTGATATGGGAATAATTGATGATAAATTGGACTTAATGAGGCCTTGATTTAGTGTTGTGAGGTGTTTTACACATCCAAATTAGGTCTTGGGCCCTTACAAATTGAATAAAATGCATTTATTGATGTCTTGTAAAGGTGTTGTAACACATCTTCATACTTTTCTAAGACCATAATATCATAATTCACCTAAATAACCTTACCAAGACCTATTTCAAAGTGTTGTGAAGTCTTGTAACAAACTTTCAAACTTTCCTAGGCTTGTCATCAATATTTACACCTTTCTTATGCTTTAAATGGACCCTTTATACACCTACAGGCCTTACTTAAGTGTCTTGTTGAAGAACCTGATAAACATTATTTAAATTATCACAATTCCCAAAATCCACTTAAAAATTCCCAAGTGGACTAAGTCACCATTGGTGGTGACTTAGTCCCATTTGGCTCAAAAGTCAAAATAAATTTAAATTTCTTTCGAGTTTCTTTTCTTTAAGACCTAAGGTCGGTCTATGATGAGGTATTTTCAGGAATTAGGGCATAATTGTGTATAAATATAGGGTTTTCCCTCTCATTTGACCTAATTCATTCACTCCTCTTTCTTTCATCATTCTTCTCAAGCAAGCTAGTGTTTTATCATTCCAAGACATCAAAATAGCTTTCTAAGACATTCAAGGGAAGATTCTTCAACTATTGATGTAGAAAATCAAGATTGAAATCATCATGGAAAGTTACTAACTCAATTGTTTCATGTTTCATTACTTTGTTTCTTCATTTTGGTTTAATTACCTAAAAGGGGTTTGACCAAGGCAAACCCCCATACCCTAACATCCAACATTTATTTATCTTTCCTTGTGTGTTTGCAAATTTAGGCACTTTGAGGGTTTGAAAATCATTGAAGATTAGATTGAAGACTCATTGAATATATATCCTTGTTGACCAAGCCAAAATATCAATTAAAAGTCACTTTCAGGCCCAAAAATCAGAGTTTCAGATGTGGACACCTGTTAGGAACCGGAGTGCAGGTAGTGGACTTCTGTTTCCACTTTCAAATTTGCAGAAAATACAAAGTCGAATAAGTCACCCATAGTGGTGACTTAGTCCCACTGCACTTATTTTTTAGGGATTTTTGTAGATTTTGATACCCATTCGGCAAAAACAGTTTTCTGGGTAGTTTCCCTGATCTGGAACTAAGTCACCCAGCCTAGCGTAAGTGTCCCAGTTGGCTTAAAAATCAAAATTCCTAGAATTTCATAGGTTTTTGCAATCCCCAAAAAACTCTTCATCAGTTTCCAAGTGCATAGTTTTTGTTTTGCATCTCTATTTTGTCATTTATTACATTTGTTTCATCTTTCTACATATCACAATGTGTTTTCCAACACTTCATATTTCTTAGATTTAGCATCAATAAGTCATATTTCTTTTAGATCATTGCATTAGTACATCATAATTAGAACTATTTAATCTCATTTACATTAATCTTGAATGAGTACATTGCCCATTTTGGCCCATCTCTCTCCTTTTAGATGAAAAACCCTATAAGTGTTAGAGAGCATTTGGGTGCCAAAATCTTTGTCCACATTTTGGTGAACCTGACTTTTGAATACTTTTCTTTTATAATTTAGAGTCCTTCATCATATATCTAGCTTGCATTGACCTTGCATTATGGTTTGCATGGGTTAGTTTGCATGCTAAGCTTCAAATTTTCCATTCATACAAAATGCATTTAGCTTGCATTTTTGACATCTATTTAAATCATTTAAATTTTCTGCAAATTTGTGTTTTCATCTTAGATTTGCATCATACCACATCAAAATCATCAAAATCCATTGAAAATTTCTTAAAATTTTGCAAAAAACCCTTACTGGGACTAATCCGCCAATCTTGGCAACTTAGTCCCATTCCAAATTTTTCACTGTCTGATACAACGTTAGAAACCTCATTTCTATGCTTCCTAGGCCTCCTAGTATCATATACTATAAGTCTGGAAAGTTTTGGGAACATTTTTTTTATGCATTTAGCTCAAAAACATCAATTTAGGGTAGTCATTTTTGAAATCATTTCATTTACACATCATTAGATCTAAAAATGCTTACATTTCTAAAATTTTGCATCACATGGCTAAAAGTACTTTTCACTTTTTCTTACACAATATTTCTATTCATAAAAAATTTCATAAGTTTGATAAAAGTGATTTTCATTCTTGCATGTACATTTTTTTCATTCATCAAGCTTTGCATACATTGGATAAAAGTGTTTTGCATCCTTGCGTATACATTGTTTATATTGCTGAAACATTGCATGAAATGGTTACATGTGCTTTTCATTTTTGTACAAACAATTTGTTAGTATCTTACATCTTTAGACATGTTAAGAAAAATTCCCTATCCCCTCCCTATGAGAGTGTTTTTGTGAAAGAGACTACAACCTTGGACATTCCTGAACCGTAGATTTTAGGGGCTAAGAATGCTAGGTCTCTTTTGTTCAATTAGGGTCTTTCACCTAATGAAGAGAGATAGATCCCACACCCAAAATCTAGGTGGTTCACTCAAATAAAGGATTGTATGATGTTTATATGACTAAATGAGATGAGCTAAATGCAACTAGATGATGAAATTGATTGATTAAGTATGCAAAACCTAAGAAACAAGTGATGTTTGAAAACACATTATGTATTGCATAAAAACCTAGAAATGAATGCAAATTGTAACAGAACTTGACGAAACTAAAAGTGTGCACCTGGAATGTGGATGAAGATTGGAAATGGATTCTGGAATGTTGCTGATGCTAATTTTCAATCCTGGAGGGACTCACTCATCATTTTGGCTGAATCAGTCCCAATTCTACAAAACTAAGTCAGAACCCGTTTCTGACAAAAGGGTATCTAAAAATGCAGAAAACTCAACATTGACCTTGGAGTGGGACTCATTTTCCACCCATAGAGAATGAGTCCACTTTTGAATTTATAAATATTCAAAAGTGGAATCCAGAGCTTTCGGTCTGCACTTTGACTTCCTACAGGTGTTTGCTTTTGAAACTATGATTTATGGGTCTAAAAGTGAGATTTGGTTGATATTTTGACTTTTTGAATGAAGAGAAGACTTGAGAAACCTTTCAACGTGATCTTCAATGATTTAACAAGCTTCCAAGAGTCCTAAATATGTAAACACACAAGACAAGATAGAGAGATGTTGAATGTTGGGGCATGGGGGTTTGCCTTGGTCACACCCCTTTTAGGTAATTAAACCAAAATAGAGAAAGAATGTAATGAAACATGAAATAATGGAGTTGATTACCTTTCCATGATGTTTTATCTTGAAATTTTGCAACAAAACATGAAGGATCTACCCTTGAATGTCTAAAAAGTGATCTTGAATGACTTGTAATGTTAAAACCCTAAGTTGCTTGACTTGAGATGGAAGATTGGTGGATGAATGATGAAGAATGGATGTGAAAATGAGTTAAAAGACTTATATTTATTGGAATTTCACCTTATTTTCCCATTAATACCTCATCACAGGCCGACATGAAGAAATAATAAACTTAAATTTCACTTATGTCCCACTCAAAGGTCAAAATTGGGCCAAATGGGACTGATTCACCACACATGGTGAATAGGTCCCACCTATATGGGATTGATTCACCACACATGGTGAATGGGTCCCACCTAGATGGGACTAATTCACCATGCATGGCGAATGGGTCCCACAGGGGCCAATTTGACAGCTAAGATGCCAGGAGATAAGGAAATAAGGTTTAAATTGCAACCTTGTCTGTTATTTGATCAATTTAAGCCTCAGGATGCACAATATGGGTTAATAGGGGCCTATTAATGATGATGTGAATTTCAAATAGGGCTTGGGACACATAAATCAATGTGAAAGTGTGAACTTTACAACATTAAAATGAGGTCCACATAGCCTAGGAAGGCACAAAAACCAATGTGAATGTGCAAGACACATTACAACACTAGTTTAACATTAAGTTTATTTCAAAATCCTTCTAAATTGATGTAATAATGTCATTAAACACATTTTATAATGTTGAATTAGGGAGAAATAATTTTATTAAGTCTAGAAAAGCGTGAAAGTTCTTTACAAGACTTTATAGTTCACCTTTACAATACATCGTTAAAAGCATGTTATTCAATTTTCAAGGGTCCAAGACCTAGTGTGGATGCATAAAATGCCTCACAACACCTGAATCAAGGCCTCATTAAGTCCAATTTATCATGAATTAATCCCATGTCAAGCAAAGGGTACTTTTTTCTATGGTAAAATTCCTAATGATCATGTTTTTTCCTCTCCTAATGTATCTCCTATTGGTGACAAAGATATTTTGGTAGAAGAACCAATCAATGAGCATTTTGAGAATCCTAGTTGTTTCTCTCCTCTTACCTCTCTTAGTGGACAATACATTGATAAACAAGACAAGACAACCATAGGCAATCATGACAATAACATTTGTTCTTCTCCTAGTATCTCTCCTAGTTGTGAAGAAGATACTTTGATGTTAAAAAACATAATCAATGAAGGTCATGACTATCTTATTTGTCCCCCTTCACCTAGGAAAACACTTATTGAATGATAAAATTCAACCATTGATCATTCCCCTACTTGTGATGAAGTCATTTTAGAAGAACCAATCCATGAATCTCAAGAACATTTGATTTGTAGTTCTCCTAAAACCTATCCTCCTAGGGAGAATATCATGGTGCAAGACAATGAAAACAATAGTAATGTGTCTTCCTTAGATAACAAGGTGACTCTAGATTTCCCTTCATTAGAGATACATCAAACCAAGACTGCTAAGGTTATCAATGCGCAAGTGTCCATTAGTGGACCTCATACATACCCCATGGGACATCCTAAGAATCCTCTAATTATCTACCCACCTTCACATAAACAACAAACTCAACAACAACCTAAACTCATCCTTTACCACTGTCACATACACCTCCACCTCCACTTAAACCCAAGTCTACCCTTTACCCGCCTAGGCATGATGACGTTGCTCACACACACTACACTAGAAACAATCTATGACTGCCACAACCCACCCCACCACCATTACCTTTGCCTAATTTTCCTCCTCCTCGATTAATGGATTATGATCTTGTTGAACAACTTAAGAGAACTCCCACAAAGATATCCCTATGGGATTTACTTCAAAATTCACCTACCTACCACACTATGCTTCAAACATCCTTATAACAACTTCATATCCCTTCTAATGCGCAACCAGATGACATAGCATCCATAATTCAAGGATTAAATGCTGACATTGTTTTCCACCAAAGTGAACTCCCCCCTTTGAAAGTGAAAAAATGCAATGATGCTTTCATGATCATAGCTCAATACAATATGATAGGGATAAAGCGAACCCTTGTTGACAATGGCTCTGCTCTTAATGTGTGTAGCATAAACCTCTTGGATAGGCTTCGTATGGATAGATCAAGAATTCAACTTGACTCTTTATCTATTAATGGATTTGAAAATGAAGAAAAGAAACCGCTCAGTGTAATCACTTCACGGGTATTATAGTTGGAGTGGCCACATTGCAAACACTAATCCCTGTCATGCCTCATAATATTTCATATAATCTTCTTTTAGGAAAGTCGTGGATTCATGAGATGAATGCAGTGCCTTCAACTCTTCATCATAAAATGAAATATGTTTACAATAACAGAGTCCACACAATTGACGTTGATCATGATCCTTATAGTGTCTTACAACTTGAGCAAAATAAAGAGAACCCCTTGAATACCTTAACACCAACCACACAAGTGGAACCTGTGCAACAAAATGACAAAGAAAAACACATTGACGAAGTCACAAAGCTATTAGAAGATGATTGGGGTTCCCTAGATTTCAAACATACATTCATGGGTGAGTACAAGATCATAAACAAAGATTCCAATAAGGTACACAAAAAAGCAGTCATGTCAACACACAACTCGGAAGACCTTTCGAACGCATTTTCCTCAACCACTCTCAAACAAAATCCAAAAAATTACACAACATACTTTGATGAACACAACAAAAAAAACCACCAGATTCAAAGGAATGAAAAAGCTTTATGGACAAGGTTATGAGCTTATGAAACAACTTACATATAGTGGAAAAGGATGTGGTGCTAACAAACAAGGTATCCACAACCCTATAGATCCTATCACACAACAAACAACTCATGGTCTTGGTTATTGTCCTTTGGCCAAATTAATCAAGCCTTCACCCAACATCAACACTCTCACACAACATTCTTCTAATTCAACTTTAACCGTAAAGCATCCTGAACTCCTTGGCACTAGTGGTCTTGACAGGTTCATCCTTTGCAAAACCTAAAACAAACAATGAACTCTTCGCTTAATGTCAATGTCATTAGGAAAAACACTAATGAATTGAATTCATTAGATTTTATGCCTTCCTATAAAGAAGTGAACCGTAGATTTTTGGCACCATGTACCTTTCTAACTCTTCTAGGGTTTTTCGCCTAAAAGGAGAAAGTAGGGCCAAAAATGCTAAGGGGTTCATTCAAATTATGTTATATGTGATGTTGTTTAAGCTAAATGAAATGCACTAAATTCAATTGAGTGATCTAAATGAAAAAAAAATTGAATGCAAAACTAAAGATTTAAGCTATGCTGGAAAACACAATGTGATATGCAAACAATGACCTATGAATGAATAAATGCAGGACAAAAAGAAATATGCAGGACAGAAAGAAATAAGCTGAAACAGTGTGCACCTAGAGGTCTAATGGAGAATCTGGAATCTTTGGAATGTTATATGAAATCACAGAAAATCTGCAGTGGGACTCATTTTCCCAGGGTGGCGAATTAGTCATGCTTCTAGTGAAAACTATTGGGAACTAGTTTTTGACTGTTGGGATCCAAAATCTGACAAAACATAGATTTTCAACCTTAAGGTGGGACTCATTCGCCATTGGTGGTGAATCAGTCCTCTCCCAAAATTCTAAGAAATCAAGAGACAACTCTACAACATCAGATCTAGAAATGTCTACTTGTCGAGTTGTCGAAGTCAATTCTACAAGAAACGGATAGAATACCTTCTACAAGCTTGAAATATGGTTGATTTGACTTGAAGCACCTAATTGACTTGTTGACCACTCTTCAAAACCTAAATACTTGTTAAATTTGCATATAAAATTCTGCAAACACACAAGCAAGAGGGGGGAAATGGTTGAGGGTTAGCAAATAGGGGTTTTCCTTCATCAAACCCCACTTTGGTAATCAAGCCCTTAATGAAATAATGATATAAAAGAGAATGATAAACAAATAACATGCAAATTCTATCAACTTACCAAACCCTTGTTGATGAAAATCTGAAGATATGTCAATGGATGCTCTTGAGCACTTGATTTGATGTTGTAAAGTGATTGAATGCTTAAATGTGATGTGTGATTGTAGGAGATGTAAAATGAGATGAAAATCAAATATTTATACACACTTGTGCCTTAGTAACCTATTAATACCTCATCACAGGCCGACATCAAGTGAGTTTGAATAAAAACCCGAAAGGAAATTTAAAATATTTTGAATTTGGAGCCAAATGGGACTCATTTGCCACCCATGGTGAATGGGTTCCACCTAGGACCTAAAAATGGGTGTCGGGAATTAAGTCACATTTAATGTTATTTTTCGGGTTTACATTCAAAAATACACTTAATTAAGGCTTATAAGGGCATAAAGGGGTCAAATAAAGCATAAGAAAGGTGTAAATAGTGAAGTTATGCCTAGAGAAGCATGAAATCTTGTTACAAGACCTTACAACAATTCAAAATAGGACTTGTTTAGTGATGAAAAATTGATTTTTAGGTGAATTGTAATTAATAGAGTCTAGAAGAGTGTAGAAATGTTTTACAACACTTCACAATACCTTCACAATATGTCAATATTTGAATTTTAGTACATAAATATGCATGTTCAAGCCATATTACAATATAAAATCAGATAAAAATGGACCAAACATCATGAAACAAGACCTAAAAGGCCATGAAAATGACAAGGGGCCATTTTTCTATGGCACATTTAGCCCCCACTTTAGTGAGAGGATGAACCTACTTCAAACTCACACTATAGTATCCATGAACATCAAGAGGATGGTTCAAATGCACTTACGTTAGCAAGATGGAATGACAATGATCAAGAGGGATGATCAAGCCCCCAAGATGAAGATCCCATGGAAAAATAAGCATAAGAACAAAGGAACATGCAAGTGTTGAAATGATAGAATCGAATGAAGCTTTGATCGTCTGTCCAACTAGTTGTGGATTAGATCTAGGCTGATTATGAGAAAAAGAATGCATACTCACTTTGGGGTGACAGAACTCATAAAAGTATGTCGGGTGAGAAGGCCCAAAAAGGTGAAGTACATACACTAGTTGGTATGCACTCACAAACACAAAGGTGGCTATGGGGAAAGTCGTTTCACTGGATGGGCTTCCTGCCCAACCATATTAAAGCTATACCTCTCGATAACTTTAACAAGGTGCCACAAAGGACAATGTTAGTTTGTGCTTCATGATACAAGCAAAGCTTCGTATGCTTAGAACTCATGAACAAAAGGAAAGGTACCACAGGCATGCAAGTCTCGTTATGCAAGGTGGCAAAAAGAAAAGTGTAAAGTGTAAAATGAAAAAATGTAAAAGATGTTCAAAGGAGTCTTGTTAAGTTCATGCGAGCTCAATCACTTAGGGAACATTTTGCCTAATGTCTCCAAGAGAGGACCAATCAAAGAATAGTATATTCACAACTTAGGGGATGTAGTGTGTCGCATCAAGCCACTAAGAGGAATGTAATATGCTAAGATAGATCACACTTATGAAGGACATCACACCCAATGTCATCCACAAAGTGACAAATGCATCATATAAACAAAAAGGCTACACTAGGAACCAAGAATTCAAATTAATTATGGTAATGTATGCCCCCCACTTTAAAGGAATTGCTACACCTCGTTCTGTGAGCAAGTACTTTAAATAAGCGAAGGAAAGAAGATGCATGAGGAAAACAAGACATGGGAGCCAACTTGGAAAGCCCTATGCCAAGTCATATGTTTCAAAGTTAGGCTATGTCATGTACATGAAAAGAAAAACAAAAGAAAAAGGAGGTTCCCCCCCAAAGAAGAACACACCAAACACATAAGGGATCTATGGATTTGAGGTCAATATGTTTGTTGCTGTAATATTTTGTAAGGAGCTCAGAACTGTCATCATTCCCCAAAGGACATCGAACTAGAAGAATGACACAAAGAGAGCAAAAAAAAAAGAAAAATAAAGTTCATTTTCTAGGTCAACATGGAAGAGACATTGTGGTCTCAATGCTTTGCATCATCCCGAAAAGGAAAACACAAGCGAAATGAAAACGAAAATTCGAAAGAAAAGGAAAAAGATTTTGGGTCAACATGAAGGAGACATTTCGGTCTCAATGCCTTGTGTCATCCCCAAAAGGAAAACACAAGAAAAAGACAAAGAAAAAGGGACCGATTGGGTCAACATGGAAGAGAAATAGGGCATCTCAATGTTTTACGTCATCCCCAAAAGGAAAACACAAAAGAAAAAGTGAAAAATACAAGGCACAACATATAGAAGAAGAGAGGTACAAACAGAAGAAGTGTACAATGAGAGAGAAAACATTGAACACATTATACCGGGGAACACAATACGCACATAAAAGAAAACTGAAAGTAAAAGAAAAAGGAAAATAAATGCAAGAAGACTAGTAAGGAGAATGCAAGTCAACCATCTAACAAGTCATTTTCCTCCCAATAATGTTTAGTATAGTTCGAGGGTGGTTGACTGTCCAAAGGAAGAATTGCAAGCGTCGAACTAGGAGTTGTACCAGGTTCTTCACTTGGTGGAGAGGATTTATCATTTAAGCTCATGGTAGATGAAAATAAAGAGTTTAAATCATTATTCACTTCTTCATCTATTTTGGTGATTTCCACATCATCATCATCATCAATATTGATGACAACAAGAGGACGAAGGGTGATTTCCAAGGAAGGGTGCATCAAAAGCTGTGAATGTTGGATTGGTTCATTTTGTTGGGAATATTGGATTGGAATATCTTATGGTGGGTTAGGAGAAGGAAGGTGGTCATCTATTTCTTCTGTCAGAGGCAGAGGTTGATTTTTTTTATTTTCTTCTATTTGATACTAACGAGCAAGGAAACGACAATGATGCCTATGCTCCCTAGCACCGCGGTTGCGTTTAATTTTGTTTTGAATTTTTTGAGGTGTAAGAGCAGATTGAGTTATTATAGGTTATTTTGTTTCTGAAGGGGGAAGAACAGAAGAAATTGAAGAGGATGGTTCAATCACTTTCTCTTTAGCTTTATACACTTTTTTTATGCGAGGAGGTATGACAGGATTGGTTTTAGTTTCTCTTGGTTGTTTAAACGATGGCAGGGAAGTGTATAAGTGTGGTTGTTCATGAGGTTGTATGGTTTGTTCGATGTTAGACTCAGGTTGAAGCATTGTTTCATCTATGATAGGGGGAGTGGAAGTGGACAGGGACATGTTATGAAGAGACAATTCGGCTATGCATTTGGCTTTGAACTTTTGATAGGTTATGAAAAAGAAGTCTTTATAGGGGGTAATGAGTTCCATAGGTGTGGGCCAAAAGGCTTCTAAGGAAAAATTACCTTTAGACGATAATGGATTAAAGCAACTATGGTGTAGGGTAAATATTTCATTATCATGTCAAAACTTCAAACATTTGTGAACAACTGAAGGGACCACTTTCATTGAGCGCAACCATGGGTGGCCTAGCTGCAAATGAAATTGATCCGATTCTGGAATAATTTAAAATGTTACGTCCAAAGTTTTGGGTCCTATTTGTAAGGGGAGTACGATCAATCCGATCGTAAGGCATGCAAAACTAGTATGTGTTTTAATCCATGTAGTTGGTTTATTATATTCATCTTGATATAGATCATGTAATACTAGAAATTCTCCTGTGATCACATTCTCACCACAGACGAGATCTATTAATATCCCATTGGTGGTCTTATCATAGATTTTGTCGGCTATGTAAAGAGGACCCATCAGGAATCTTTTGAAGTATATCTTTAGAAGAAAAAAAGATATCAATATTTTTGTTGGTTGGGCCCTTACGAGGATAATGTCTATCACACCCACAAGTTCATCCATAGGATTAACTTGGGTAACATTTGGAGTTATATCATGTTGTTCATTATTTGTATCAATGTTCATGACTTGAGGGTTTGAAGGTTCACTAGCCTTGACAAATGAAGTATTATGTTTAGGAATGGGATTGGTAAAGATTTGTAAATTCTGGTTAGGGGATACAATGGACTTATTACCTTGATCATTAACACCCACAATGGACAAACGACCTGAATCAATGAGGTCTTGAACTAAGTGTTTAAGACGCTTACATTGATCGGTGTCATGGCCATTTTGGCGATGAAAATGGAAATAAGCATTAGGTTTAAAGGTGGGTGGTAAAGGTTTGGTGGTATCAAGCAGTTTGATGGTAGGAAAAGTGATCATTTGTTGCTGGAGAAATTGGTTCATTGTATTATGAAGGGTATCAGGTAAGGGAGTAAATTGTCTCTTCAGGTCTCCATAGGTATAAGGCACGGTTGCTTTAACAGTTGCCACTTGACTTGGAATAGGTGGGTTTGGTTGCAGTTGAGGAGGTGGATTGAACTATAGAAAGCCTCTATTTGGTTTGTGAAAGTTGTGTGTGTGGTTTTGATTATTTTGCTTAGGCTTTTTAGCTCGGTTAGAAGTGGATTTTGAATCACGACTTGAAATCGAGTTATGGTATTCACACAAGGTTGTGCATAAGTGCATGAACGAAGGGAATTTCATCATAGTTAACTTATCCTGAAGGTTTGTGTGTAATTTTTTGATAAACATCTTCTATAGATGTGAATCAAGAATTTTGAAATCTAGTTGAGCATACAATGATTGATAACGTGAAATAAAATCAATGACTTTCTCATCGGCATTTTCTCTACAATGCATTAGGTCAGCTATTGTCTTTTTAGGTGTCATATGAACTTGAAAGTGACTTATGAAAGCATACACCAATTCATTGAATGATCAGATGGAATGACTGGGCAAGTTGGAAAACCACTCTAATGTAGTATCTTTCAGGGTCCTAGGAAAAAGTTTGGCTAAGATTTTATCATCAAGGACAAAATCACTACATAAAGCTATATAAGCATTGACATGGTTAATAGGGTATCATTTACCTCCGTATTTCTCAAACCTAGGCATTTCTATCCCTTGTGGAATATGTGTGCGTAAGATTTCTAAAGATAAGGGGCTACTACGAACATGGTATGTGGGTGGAGCGGTTTGACCTTGGCTAATGGTGGAAATTTGTTGTTATATGGATGAAACAATATTAAGGAGTTGTGTAATGATGGGATCGAGGTAGGTGGCTTGCGGTGGAAGAGAAAATGGTGATGGAGTGTATGTAATGCTAGGGGAAGTGAAAGGGACACTAAGAGGGGTGAAGGTAGTGGAAGGGACTTGCGATGCCACAAGAGAACTAGGAATTCTAGTTGGAATTGTGAAAGGAGCCACATGAATAACATGTTGCATAGTTTTTGTAATGTGAGGAGTGGTATAAGTTGGTATAGATGCTATGGTTGAAAGGGGAGGAACGTGAGGTCCTCCTTGGCTTATAGCAATGTTTGCAGATGGGGAAGTGGAGGAGGCATGTTTATTGTAAATCTTAGAAATCTTCTTCATAACTTGTAAGCCATCATCACTTTCAATCAAACAATGAAGGTTTTCTATCATAGGTATGGCAGTGGTGGAAATTTTTTCAAGTGACAAGTCTTGTTGTAAGTGTGGAAAATCCTCATGGATATTAATTACCTTTTCTTGCGGGATGGAGTTGTTTTGTGTGTCAAAATTCATGTGATGGAAAGGTGAAGGCATAGAAGTAGTATTGTACATGCCTAATGCACCATTTTCCATACTAGGAATAGGAGCTCGTGAGATCCCAAGTTCCACAACGAAAGTGTTATCATGGGAGGCCATGAGTCTAGAACTTCGTCTCACTAAAGTATTATCAATGGGGCACCAAACACTCATACAAGTACCACAAAAGATGGGTTGAATGAAAATGCAATGAAATCTAGGATTTATTAATGCAAATAACAAAAATTCTGCTAACTGTAACCAACAAGTAACTACAAAAAATTGAAATGCAGGAAAATGACAAAAAAATGCCAAAAAAATGTTGTATAAAAAGTGTAGAGGGATTGATTCGCCCAGGGTGGTAAATGAGTCTTAGTATGAGATTTTTTTGTGTTTTTCATAAATTTTTATGTGATTCTAATGCTTTTCAGAATGCAGTAAAGGATGCAAATACAGATTTTCAATTTTTTCAATGATATGCAATTCAAAAATGAAATCTAAATGAATCTTTCACTAATGCAATTTGAGAAATCCTAGAATGCAAAAACAAAAAAATACCCTAATTGAATGTTGATGCAAATGTAATATAGGATGCAATATGCAAATGAAATTAGAAATGAAAAGTGTTCAAAATGCAGGTTCACCAAAATGAACCGTGGATTATTGGCACCATGCACCTTTCTAACTCTTTTAGGGTTTTTCACCTAAAAAAAGAAAGTAGGGCCAAAAATGCTAAAGGGTTCATTCAAATTATGTTATGTGTGATGTTTTTTAAGCTAAATGAAATGAACTAAATGCAATTGAGTGATCTAAATGATTGAATTTGAATGCAAATCTAAAGATTTATGGTATGCTGGAAAACACAATGTGATATGCAAACAATGACATATGAATCAATAAATGCAGGACAGAAAGAAATAAGTTGAAATTGTGTGCACCTAGAGGTTCGATGGAGAACTTGGAATCTTTGGAATGTTGTTTGGAAACACAGAATATCTGCAATGGGACTCATTCGCCCAGGGTGACGAATTAGTCCTGCTTTTGGTGAAAACTGTTAGGAACTAGTTTCTGACTATCGGGATCTAGAATCTGACAAAACCTAGATTTTCAGCCTTAAGGTGGGACTCATTTGCCACTGGTGGTGAATTAGTTCTCTCCCAAAATTTTGAGAAATTAGGAGACAACTCTGCAACACTAGATCTAGAAATGTTTGCTTGTTAGGTTGTCGAAGTCAATTTTGCAGGAAACAGATAGAATACCTTCTCCAGGCTTGAAATATGGTTGATTTGACTTGACGCTCCTAGTTGACTTTTTGACCACTCCTCAACACCTAAATACTTGTTAAATCTACATAAAAAATTCTACAAACACACAGGCAAGAGGGGGAAATGGTTGAGGGTTAGCGAATAGGGGTTTGCCCTGGTCAAACCCCACTTTGGTAATCAAACCCTTAATCAAATAATGACATAAAAGAGAATGATAAAAAAATAACTTGCAAATGCTATCAACTTACCAAATCCTTGTTGATGAAAATCTGAAGATATGTCAATGGATTCTCTTGAGTGCTTGATTTATGCTTGATTTGATGTTGTAAAGTGCTTGAATGCCTAAATGTGATGTGTGATTGTAGATGTAAAATGAGATGAAAATCACATATTTATACACACTTGTACCTTAGTAACCCGTTAATACCTCATCATAGGCCAGTCCATCAAGTGATTTTGAATAAAAACCCAAAAGGAAATTTAAAATATTTTGAATTTGGAGCCAAGGCGGACTCATTCACCACCCATAGTGAATGGATACCACCTAGGACCTAAAAATGGGTGTCGGGAATTAAGTCACATTTAATGTTATTTGTCGGGTTTACTTTCAAAAATACACTTAATTAAGGCTTATAAGGGCATAAAGGGGTCAAATAAAGCATAAGAAAGGTGTAAATAATGAATTTATGCCTAGAGAAGCGTGAAATCTTGTTACAAGACCTTACAGCACTTCAAAATAGGACTTGTTTAGTGATGAAAAGGTCATTTTTAGGTGAATTGTAATGAATAGAATCTAGAAGAGTGTAGACATTTTTTACAACACTTGACAACACCTTCACAAGATGTCAATATTTGAATTTTAGTACATAAATATGCATGTTCAAGCCATATTACAATATAAAATTAGAGCAAAATGGACCAAACATCATGAAATAAGACCCAAAAGGCCATGAAAATGAAAAGGGGGCATTTTTCTATGGCATAATGAGAGAACAAAATATCGCAATCTAAAGAGTCTTGCGTAGGTATGACATCTTGTACATCTAAGCAAGAGATATCTTTGTCACATAATACAAGAACATCTACCATTTATCAAGAGGGTATCTTGTCAAGACTTCTACAAGATCACTTGATCACCCTTCCTCCAAGAACTTGAAAGAAATTTTATTACAAGAATTCATTTTGCGCATATCATAGAATTCTTGGTCACTCTACTAATGAATTTAAAGCTTTGAGTAGTAAAATACAACATTTTAAGGAGTTTGGTGTTCTTCCTTATGTGGTGGCATCTCATCCTTCTACTTGATACCGATTTTCACTCTATCATGCATTTCATTAATCATTTCGGGTCACCTTTTTCATGCGCTAAGTGGGGGAAAGGGTTAGGTAGCCTTGTAGGTATGTGCAAGATCATGATGGGCCAAAAAGTGGCAATATGATGGGTATGTGGTTGACGACTTGTTTTTTACCCAAATTTGCTGAAACGAAAAGGGTTTTTAAAGAAGATTCTTAGCTTTCCACCAATATAAATTATGCTTTACTTTGAATTTAATAAGTAATTATTAATCATTTTCTATTCAAATTACGACTAAAGTCCTGATTGATAGATTGATTGAAAAACATCTATAACTTTCAAATGATATCACATTTTTTGAATCCAAAACATGCGTCACATTCTATGCTTCACATACTATAGGATTAAAAAAAGAAAAATTGAATTTCATAAATTTTTGACCAAGTTAAAGTGGTCAGACATATGAGTTTTTATTTTTCTAAAATTTGTTATAAAAAATCATAATTAATTATTTACTTGGAAAAAATTACAAAAAAATATGCATCACATCGGGACATGAGTCCGCTACTTATATCTAAAATATTATAAAAATAATTCTCATTTTATTGTGGTTAGGGTGGTTAGACAAACACTACTTCTTATTTTTTCCACGAAATTTAAGTACTCTTGCATTGAAATTTCAAATTTTCACCAAATAGATTTCTTTTTTTTAAAAAAACCTAGTAGTTTAGAAACTACATTCAATTTTCTACAAATTCTATTCTTATATATTTTTGAAATAATATAGATAACTTATTCAATTTTTTACATCAAGTTGCCTAACTCTGATTTTTCTAATTTTTTTGCCACTTAAGGGCCTAATTTTTCCATGATGATCCTGCACATACCCTTGTCCTTGTATGTCACTTGTCGTTGCCTCTTTTGGCTAGTCATTAACCTTTCATGAACATATAAGAGCAAGCTTGGGATGTGGACGACATGCCTTAAGTTGGCTCACATGTGACATATGGCCTTTTTCATGACGTAGCTTATTGGAAACATATGACTTGAAATAGGGCTTTCTATGTAAGCTCTTATATCTCCTTCTTCTACTTTAATGCAATTGTTCACAATACCAATGTTTGCAACCACTTTAAAGTGGGGGCATACATCACCACTCACATTTCATTGTGTGATTTCTTTCTTCTTATGATGCATCCTTCTCTTGGTAGAGTCATTGGGCTTGATTCCCTCCAAGAGTGTGATACTTCTTTGACACATCCTCTCTTGGAGACATTAAGCACAATGTCCCCTAAGATGAGACCTTGCACAAACTAAGAAAAATACCTTTGAACATTCCTTGCACTATTCTACAATTGTTATATGGCCACCTTGCATAACACAGCTTGCATGCCTATGGTCCCATCCTATTTGTCTATGAGTGTCAAGCATACGAAGTTTTTCTTACCTCATAGAGCTCGAAGATCATTTTTGTGGCACTTTATCAAAGTTATCAAGAGGTAAAAATTTGGTATGGTTGAGCGGGAAGCCCATTCTGAGGCATGACTTTCCCCATAGCCACCTTGTAGATTTCTCACCCTGCAGACAACTAGAAGTTTTGTGGCCCTAGATTGAGTATACTTAGGACTTCTCACCCAGCGGATAGCCAAGAATTTCATCGCCTCAGAGTGAGTAAGCATTTTTGGACAAACAACCTAGATCTGATCATGTTGGTTTGACTTAGGATCTTGGATCCTAGGGGCTTGCGCAACCTCCTTTGATATTTTTCATTCTTTTTCATCGACATTGGTACAATTGGACTCCTCTTGAATGGCCACTTTAGCGTGAGTTTGAAGCAAGTTCATCCTCTCACTAAAGTGGGGGCTAACTATGGACACAAAAAAAGTATCCCTTTTTGCTTGCTTGATATGGGAATAATTGATGATAAATTGGACTTAATGAGGCCTTGATTTAGTGTTGTGAGGTGTTTTACACATCCACATTAGGTTTTGGGCCCTTGAAAATTAAATAAAATTCATTTATTGATGTCTTGTAAAGGTGTTGTAAGGTGTTGTAACACATCTTCACACTTTTCTAAGACCATAATATCGTAATTCACCTAAATAGTTCCTTACCAAGACCTATTTCAAAGTGTTGTGAAGTCTTGCTACAACAAATTTTCACACTTTCCTAGGCTTGTCATCAATATTGGCCACCACTATTCTCATTCTCTCTGGCATACTTGGTGTAATTATCAAGCTAGTTCTGACAGGACATTTAAAACCCTTAATCATGCCATGATCTCAACTCAATATTTGTTTTCCTTTGCTGGCTCTTCCCCACTTTCAATTAGGCTATTAGTGGATGTGATGTTGTTAGACCACTCTCCCATCCTTTTTGGAATTGAATGGAAAGTGAGGAAGCCTCGCACTAGTAGGACCCAGTCTTTTCTAAATACTTCTTTATTGACTCACCAGCCCACACTAGACCACATCAAAACTATTTGGAATCTTGAACGTAGACCGCTCCACTCAACTGGCTGGATCAAGTGGTGGGATGATGCCATCACCCATACTATGAGGCTTCTTCACATTTATGGGCGCCAACTTACTATTTTTCATAGAGTGTCTTATGAGGTGACTATGTTTGACCTTCATACCACCACTGAGGCTTTGACGGCTAACCCCTTCTCCCCTTCGAGCTGCAAGTTAGGGTTGTGGAGTTAAGACATCAAAAGTAAGTGGCTGATAATTATGTGGCCATAGGGGCACAGATCAAGGCCAGATTACACTGGCTCAAGATTGGGGACCATGCCTCTAAATAATTCTTTTTGGCTCTTCATGCCAGAAATTTTTCACTTGGCATCAAGCGAACCAAAGATGGCAATAATGTGCTTTCTGAAATGCCTGATATTCTCTAGGAATTTGTTAACCACTGTGAGCAAGTTTTCACAAGGCCCAAGATTACACACCAGAGTAGATTAATGCACTCTAGGACTACCTTTTCATTGTGCCAAATATGCTTTCCATAGCCTAGAAAGCTTTATGTGAGAAATCACTCACAATTGAAGACCTCAAAGAATTTTTTTACACAATGGATGATGAAAAAGCTCTTGGAATTGATGGCTTCTCGTGCAAATTTTATAAATCACTTCAATGGGAATATGTGGGAAAGGATCTACATAAATTCTACCTTGAAGCTTTTCATTCTAATTCCCTAGGTAATGTCATAAACAAAGGAAATATTAAATTCATACCTAAAACTGGTAATCTTGAGGATATTTGTAACTGGAAGCCCATCACACTCCTTAATGTTTCCTAAAAAATACTAGACGAATCCCTTGCTTTAAAAATCCACCATATTTTTCCTTGGATTGTGCACCCTAAACAGGACAATTTTATTAAATCCAAATTCATCTTGAACAACGTAATTGTTATATGTGAAGACATGGAGTGAGCGAGACGCTCTAATAAAAAGGATTTTTTTCTCAAAATTTATTTTTCCAAAGCTTATGACCGCATTGAATAGATTTTCATTTTAGCTATGCTTTATGTTCTGGGATTTGGCCCAAATTTTATTCAATCTGTGAAAAGGTTGTTCTTCAAAGCTTCAGCTTGCATCACCATTGATGGTCACCAGTCCCAATCTTTTGATCTATTTTTCTACATTCGTCAAGGCTACCTGCTTACCCCCTCACTTTATGTGCTGGCTACTAAGGAGTTTGGCTATCTTCTTTCTCATTCTTCTTCCCAAGGGCTTGTTCAAGAAATCTCTTTGCTTAACTCGCCAACTCAACTAGTCAATGGCCACTTTGATGATGATTCCTTCCTTACCTTGTTGGAAGAAGAAAATAATGTCAAAGTTGCTCTTGGTTGTCTTGAGACCTTTTTCTTGGCCTCTAGTTCTATCATCCAGTGGCACAAAACCTTGTGTTACAGATAAATTTTTTCTTCCCAACTCTCTGTGGATTCAAAAATATGGGTGGAAGTGGATTGCTCCAAGTGAAATCTTCAAATTTCTTAGCATCCCTTTCACCTTTCAGGCCTCTTTTTTTGATCTCTAGCAAGTAGTTCTCTCTTGGATTGAGAAAAAGTTAGCATTCTAGGTTACCAAGCCACTCTATCTAGCTAGTAAATTCTAGGTCTGCTCTAAAAACTTGGCAGTGACCCATGTGTATTACTCCTCATGTTGAGCCCCTTCCAAGGCCTATTATGCAAAGCTAGAAAAATTGCTTAGAGATTTTCTTTAGGCCTCCTCTGAGACTCACAGAGGCTTTCACTGTGTTGTCTAGGAGTTTTTCTACCTCCCTAGAGATTCTGGTGGGCTTGGCCTTCTTTCCACTTAGTGGCAAGGGATAGCTCTTTGTGTCAAATGGATTATCCATGATCTTACTAGCAATGAGACCTAGAAAATTCTCCTCAGGAATTTTATTGAAGTAGGTAATCCCACTTACAAACCTTCTTAGAAGGGAATTGGCTTTTAGGCCCCTCTTATTATGAGGGAGACCATTCAGATTATGGGTACCTTTGTTTCCAAAAGTATTTTGCGAGCTTGGGAGGTTGTCAAGCCTAGCACTGCTGGACTGGGACTAGATTTCATGATGGCATCTCATTCAATCAGTAGAATATTTGGTGGTATCCCCTTTTTTCTAATGTAGAGCGACCATTGGCCAAGCTTCCTTGGCTTAAGGCCCTCAGATTCCACAAGAAGGGTATTCAAACCCTTCAATATTTATTCCATAGACCCACCGTGAGTATTTTATCTTGGGAAGCATTTCATGCCCAGTTTGGCTTATAGAACCATGACCATGAAATCTTTGATGGTCTAGTGAATTTCATTCTAGATGATATGCTTCATAAAGTGGGTATCTACTCCACTAAGCCTTGGTGGGAAGATTGGAAATAGTATCCAGACACCTCGTTCAAAAATTATAAACCATGACTTGGCTATCAATGGCTCTCACTTCATTTTTCAATGATTAACAACCTGAACCAAAGGTGGCACCTCCAGTCCTTGGTGTCTATTTGGTGCAAAATATTTTTTGCTACGTGGTTTACCATTATTGAGCTCAAGCTCACCCACTTTTCTTGGTGTATTCTTTTCTAAGGCTTACCGGTGGGGTCTCGACTTTCTCACTTAGGGGTCCAGGACCCTTGTTGCCCTTTTTATGGGCAAGCTAAGTCATTTAAGCATCTCTTCTAGTTTTTCACTAGAGCTCGGCATTTGTGGAATTGGATTCATGATTTATTTCGGTCATTTCGGTTGAAGCCTTTCTATTGGCATATGGTTTTTGTAAGAGTTGTTGATGGACTCGAGCATCCAGGATCATCTATAAAAAAATATTAACCTTCTACATGAGAGCAGCAAGAGGATGAATTGCTGGAATATGGTGCAATAACAAATTGATGATATTATCACACTCAAAATGATACAATATGTATCATCTTGAGTTGATATGAACTCATCCGAACTAGATAGGAGGGAGAGGTGAGTGCTGATTATATAGTTGAATATGAGTACATAATTCCAAGAGGGGTAATAACTCCCAAATAACCAAATTAGGTGGGAGTTATGACTACTTAGAAATTGCCAAATAGGTGGCATAACCTACTCAGAAGGAGATAGAATAGTTGTTTTGTGAGGTGCCATAAAAGGTGAAAAGAGGGTGTGAGACTCAACCACACAAGTGTGAATGACAGTGACACATGTAATCAATGGATTATACCATGTTTCCTCACATAAACCATGTCTCACATAACCTAAGTATGCTTAATAATGTGTAGGAAAAATAATATTTAAAAACCTACACCAACACCCCCCCTTAAGCATAGCTTAGGTGGGTGCAAGGACGAAACAATGCAAAGATGGGTCTCAACTATTAGGCCATGTTAGGTACCCATGTACAATGATGAAACCTCTCAAAAGATGAGAAAGAGAAAACCTGTAGGACAAAACTCCCCCCCAAGAGAGAAGAAGAGAGACCATGCAATCCCCTAATGTAGAATATCCTGCATTGTTGGTGAATGCTCAACACAAGAAGCTGAAGATGATCCAAGATCGTTGAACAATATTCCTCCCCTTAGGAAGAAAGAAAACCAAGGATGTATAAAGATATCTCCCCATTCCATAAAGGAATATGTAGGAAGAACGATGAAAATGTATAATGTCTCTGAACTCTGATCAGTTGTCCCCCATGTTGATACCAAAAGTTTTCACCATCAAATCAGGTGTTCTAGGCCACACTGTAGAAGATGACAATCCAAAACCTAGTGGAGATGGATGTAGAACAAAATTTGAAGACAAAGATGTATCCTCTGAAGACAAAGGCACTTCCTCCAAATATTTCTCAATAGTAGCCACAGTCATGTCAAATTGTGAAGAATGATCATCTAGGTAAAGAACAAGAGGGTCAAAAGGTTTCCCCTCGACATCTAAAGAAGATGAAGCAACCTCATCAAAGAGAAGATGTATGCACTCGATTGTGTCCTCCAAGTCTGCAAGATAAGACTCACAAAACAAACCTGCAATTTCTATCAAGTACTCATCCCAAGAAGTTGTGTCTGGAAAAGAATGAATGTCTTGTTGCACTGAATCAATAGAAGCCATGGATGTAGCAATACTAGTATCATCAAAAATAATAGGTGATGTAGGAGATGAAGTCTCAACACATATATCTTGAACCTCATTTGAAATAATACCAAGATTCACTTAACCATACTGAATCTCCTCAAAAGTGTCCACACTAGATGCCTGAGTGTGTACATCAGCCAAAGGAACATTAGAGGAAAAATGTGAGGTGTATACTCGAGATTGATGATCTTCCTCCCCAACTACAAAAATATCTCTGCTATGCAAATCCCGAATAATCACAAAATCTGGTGTGAACTCAACACTCTTTCCTTCCCGGACCATGTGTGATCTGATAGATAGAAAAGATATTTGTTGACAATGAAGGAACACAAAGGACATCATTGAATGATCCTTCATCTATGTCAATAGATCCTTTCCCACAAACACACATATATGTGTTGTTAGCCATTGGGATGTTTGGTGATCAACAAGTTTCAAATGAAGAGAACATACTCTGTGGTGAAGCTATGTGATGTGAAGCTCCATAATCAAGGATACATCTCCCTGACTCATAATTTGCAACTGCAACAAGTGTTTTCCCCTTTTTTGTTTCTCTAAATTTTGTTTAGAAGAAGATGAATCCTTTGACATAGTTGAAGGTAAGTTGATTTTATTCTTTGCTAAAAGATGCTTCAACTCATCAATTTGTTTTAAATAACATTGGTGTTCATCATGCCCATATTTCTTGCAATATGCACATGTGCGCTTCTTGTTCTTAGATGATTCCCCTTTTGAGGAGAGGATTCAAATTCTTTATGTGGCTTGTTCTTTTTCTTCTTTTGTTTTTTTATCAGGATGCCCTAATTCTTTTTGTACCTTAGGCTCACTACCCACCAATGCTTGTGACTTGGAAACCTTGATGAGACCCATTTGAATCAGCTTCACTTCCTCTTGGATTAGAAGATTTGAAAATGCATCAAATGTAGGAACAACATATGCAGCTCCCATAGAAATCCTATTGGTGTGAAAGCTAGAAACAAACACAAAATACTCAAGACCAACCTTGGATAACACATTCAGAATCAACTATAAATCCTCCTTATCAATTGTACAATCCTTTAGTTGTGATCTTAGTTGCTTAATCTTGGAGATATAGTCTTGGATGTGGTCAAAACTTTTTGGATCAAGATTCATCAAATCATTATCAATTTGATAACCCCTAATCTTATCAATTTTACCATACAAGTTTTCAAGAGTCTCCCAAGCCTCCTTAGGTTTCTTGCATGATTCAAGATGAAATTGTAAATCAAAAGAGACTAGTGAACAAGTGTAACCAAGAGTTTTCTCACAATTGATCTCCCACAAAGCTTTTGCACTAGCATTAGTAGGTTCAAGAATAGATTCTTTTACATAGCCTGTGCAACCTTTTCCCCTTAGATAATTCCATACTGATTGTTTCCATGATGCATAATTATATGGATTTAGGAGTTCAATGTTATGTTTCCCCATTGTAAGAACACACAGCAAAGAAAATAATGCAATCAATCAAAACACCACAAGATCACCCCTCAAATTCACTCAATCAATGATCCCCCCTAGAAAAATATGATGGTGGCACTTTATAATTCAGTGTGAGTATAATTGCCACTCACAACACAAGTGAAGTGGTCTTGATTTAAATTTTTACAGATGCCCAATATAGGCCAAATAAATGAACGTACACAAAAAATTATTCACTTTCAAAAAAAAATTGCACCCAAAAATGTTACTATATGTGCCCAAAAGGAGCCTCAGAAGGTCCAAAAGTGAGGATTACTCAACAACACCTATGAAAATATGAAAATTCTTAAAAAAAATAGGCACCAAAACCAGAAAATAATTGCACCACTGTGAAGAGCGCAAAATTCTAGCCTAGATCAAAAAAAATTGCTTTGAAAAAGGAGCTCATATGACTGAGATATGGCCCTCCAAAGTTGAACTGGGAAAACAAAAAACTCATCCGTGAGGGGGTAGAAAATTTCTTAAGGGCACTAACGTCAACAATGATGTGTCAATGACGTCATCAAATTGCAGGAAAAAATTTGAAGGTCTCCCGCCCATCACTGGAAAAGCACTCTCCGTCAGAATATTCTTACCAGAATATGCTAGGGCCAACAGAATATTCTTTCACCAAAATATTTGCTATTTACGGGCCGGATTTATAAATTTCACTGTTGTTTATAAAATGTGTCCAAATTTAAAATTGCCACCGAAATCTTTTTTATTGGCATCGCTGCTATTTTATTGATTGCTGAAACTTTATTGATGGGCTGCTAGTTTTTGAAGTTTTCGGTCGTTGTTTTCTAGAAGCCCATCGATATTTTTATTGAAGTCGTCGATTTTTTTTGGAATCAGAATATTCCAATTTTTTTATCATCTGCTTTGTGTTTTGCTAAGAATTTTTTGAAATTTAAAAAAAAAATTAGTGATGGGACTGAACCCCTTCCACGTCGGTGTACCTTCAGGTACAACCTGCGTAGGATTTGATGGCCTGCGCAAGCTCTTTAATTTGTTTTGATTTTTATTTTATTTTTTGTACTTTTTTTCAAATCAAATTTTTAAAAGACTTTTTCAATTTTTTACTTTTCAAAATATTTCCAAATATTTTATTTTTTTCAAAATTTTTTGATCGAATTTTTTTTTTTTTTTTTTTTTTTCAATTTTTTTTTCAATTTTTTTTGATAAAAAACTATTTAAAAAAATATTTACAATGATTTTTTTGTTTTTTTTAATTTTTCAAAAAAAAATTATAAATAAACAATTTTTTTGATAACATAAATTGAAAAAAAAAAATTACCTAGCAAGTTCACCTCGAAATGTGTGCAAGCAGTCGTCTGAGTAAATAAATTGCCCCAAATTCAACTTTGTCCAAATTGGACAAATTATATATGAAAATGGGGGTTTTTGGGCCTTCTAGATGGGATGGTGTAGTCTGTTTAGGCTCAAAATACTCCTAGAAAATGATCAATGTTGAATTCCTCCCAAATTGAGAAGGGGCTTATAGATCTGACACTCTAATACTATGTAAGAGTTGTTGATGTCGAGCATTCAGGATCACCTACAAAAAAAGATTAACCTTCTACATGAGAGTAGCAAGAGGATGAATTGTTGGAATATGGTGCAATAACAGAATGATGATATTATCACACTCAAAATGATACAATATGTATCAACACTCTCTTGAACTAATTGAGTTGATATGAACTCATCTGAACTAGATAGAAGGGAGAGGTGAGTGTTGATTATATAGCTGAATATGAGTACATAATTCCAAGAGGGGTAATAACTCCCAAATAACCAAATTAGGTGGGAGTTATGCCTACTTGGAAAATGCCAAATAGGTAGCATAACCTACTCAGAAGGAGATAGAATAGTGGTTTTGTGAGGTGGCATAAAAGGCCAAAAGAGGGTGTGAGACTCAACCACCCAAGTGTGGGCGAGAGCGACACATGTAATCGATGGACTACACCACGTGTCCTCACATAAACCATGTCTCACATAACTTTAGTATGCTTAATAATGTTTAGGAAAAATAATATTAAAAAACCTACACCAACAGTTTTGCTAGGGGACTCTCCCAGACTCCCCACTAAGTATACCCAGATTTAGCATACATTCAAGGTGGAAATCCTCTTCAATATTTGGAAAGATACAAATGCCTAGATTTTTTTCTCATAGCCAGATTGATAAATTTGTTTCTTAATATTTTAAATCCATTATTTTCTCTAATATTCTCTTACAAATTCAAGTGAAAACAAACAAATATATTCTTGAAGTTGCTCACATTCAGAAGCTTCTAGGCCACTGGGGTAATGCCCCTTGCATTGTGACTCGTGTGCCTCCCTCTCCCACTTCCTCCCAGGGTCGGTCGCCTTCATGAGGCCGATGAAGAAATGGCTCCACTAGGGATTTTTTCCCCCATTCTCAGGATCCTTCTCATCGCAACTCTCACCCTCGTAGGAAGTTGCCCTCTCCTACTTCATGGGCTAACCTAGAGTGCCCTTCTGGAGGAGTGACGGGGGGTTGGAAGCAAAGCTTCTGGGTGGCCTTCTAGTGATGCTCCTAGAGGCAATTCTAGTTATCCTACTGATACCTCTAAGCGGCTCTCATGTTTGGATCTGGTGATTTATCCTCACCGTGAAGATAAAGATAAAAAGAAAGATGATGATGGTTGGGCTCCGCCTGACATCACTCTGAACCCCACTTTGTCTTTAGAAAACCAGATGATAAGAACCCACCACCCTTCGTTGGCACTATTATGGTTGCTTAATGGATCTTTTTTTTTATTATTATAATGTTTTTTGATTTTTGGACATGGCCCAAGACTCTTTGATACTCTAGCTTTGCCCATGTGACTCTCAGGGTGTGTCGTCTTACCACCCACCTATTTTTTGTGAATATGTGTATTTCTATCTTTTATTAATTTATAGATATAGACGCTTATTCATAATATATATATATATATATGTTATAAATTTAAGGCCTTATTGGGGTAGGGGGCCTAGCTTGATTGGCTAAAGCATCCTCTTGCAAAAAAGAGGTCATGAGGTCTAGTTTCCCCTTGTCCCTATTGTACAAAAATATAGCAACTTAAATATATAGTCTAATGTAAAGGCTTTTCATAATAAGTGTGCATCTAAAATAAATTTAAAATTAAAAAATTAAATACAAGGAAAATATAATAAATTTAAATTAACATGTAAAAATAAATTTTAAACTTAATATATTTAAAACTAGCATATATATCCTGAGAAAAATATAATTAAAAATTACATTTACACTTAACTAAATATAATATAATTTATATAACATTAATTCTATTTATGTATTTATTTTTATTTAGAATTGGGTTATGATTATGATTGGGATTTAATTATGGTTAGGGTTCAATTAGAATTCTAAGATAATGCTTGGAGTAGGATTAGGGTGACCAAGGCTAGATCGGGGTTGCAATTAGGGTTAGGGTTAAATAAGGGATAGGGTTAGGGTTAGGGATCAATTAGGGTTAGGGTTCATTTAGAGTTCAATTAGGGTTAATATTAGGTTAGGGTTATGGTTAGGGTAGGGTTCAATTAGGGTTAGGGTTAAGGTAAGGGTTAGGTTGAGGTTAGGGTTAGGACTCAACTAGGGTTAGGGTTCAATTAGGGTTAGGCACAATTAGGGTTAGGTTTAAGGTTAAGGTTGGTTAGGGTAAGGGTTCAATTAGGATTAGATTTTAATTAGGGTTAGGGTTCAATTAGTATTATATTAAATTTTAGGTTTGTTATTAGAATTAGGGTTAGTGTTAAAATTAGAATTATGAATAGAGTAAGAATTATGGTTAGGGTTATAATTAGAATTAGGGCTATAGTTAGGGTTAGGATTAGAGTTAGGATAAGCATTAGGTTTTGGTTTCAGGTTAGGATTAGAATTCAATTAGGGTTCTAAGATAAAGCATGGGGTTATCATTACGATGAAGGTTACAACCGGGGTTAAATTAATATTAGGGTTAGGGTTCTAAAATAAATCTTAGGGTTAGCATTAGGGTTAGGGATCAATAAGGGCTTGGGTTATGATTTGGGTTCAATTAAGGTTAGGGTTCAAGTTCAATTAGGGTTGAATTTCAATAAGGTCAAGGTCAAGGTTCTAAGATAAAACTTTGGGTTAGGGTTGGGGTTTAGGTTTGGGTTCAATTAGGGTTGAGTTAGGGTTGGATTTCAATTAGGGTTAGGGTTAGTGTTAGGAGTTATGAGTTAGGAATAGGGTTGGGGTTGGATTTAGGGTTAGGGTTAGGGTTAGGGTTAGGGTTAGGGTTAGGGTTAGGGTTGGGTTGGGGATTAATTAATGTTAGGGTTATGGATTAATTAGGGTTAATAGTTAATTAGGTCTAGGGTTAGGGTTCAATTAGTCTTCAATTAGGTTTAGGGTTCTAGGTTAAAGTGTGGGGTAAGGGTTGGGGTTGGAGTTAGGGTTAGGGTAAGAATTCAAGTAAGGTTAAGGTTAGGGTTACAATTATGATCAGGGTCAAGGTTAGGATTCAATTAGGATTTAATTAGGTTTGTGGTTATGGTTTATATTTGATTAGGATTAGGATTCAACTAGGGTTAGGATTAGGGTTCAATTATAGTTAGAGTTGCCCAGTTCAATTAGGGTTAGAGTTGGGGTTTAATTAGGATTACAGTTAGAATTAAAGTTGTCATTAGAATTAGGGTTATTGTTAGAATTATGATTATGAATAGGGTTAAAATTATGATTAGGGTTAGAATAATAATTAGGGTTATAGTTAGGGTTAGCACTAGAATTAGGATAAGGGTTAGGATAATAATTAGAGTTAGGTTTAGGGATAGGGTTGGGATTGGAATTAGATCCTAACCATAATCCTAATTATAATTCTAAAACTAGCACTAATTCTAATTGTAACCATAACCCTAGCACACAAAAATTCTAACTTGAACTCTAACTCTAATTTTATCTCTAACCCTAATACTAACCCTAATTCTAAAACTAACACTAATTCTAATTATAACCCTAATCCTGACACTAACACTATTTTTAACCCACCTTAATTGTAATAAATAACACTAATTCTAATTGCAACCCTAAGCTCAATCCTAATCTCAATTCTTAAACTAACACTAATTCTAAGTGTGTAAAGATCGTGACCCAATTCAATCTCATAAAAATGACCAATAACTCAATGTTTCATAACATGAAATATAAATGAAACAACCTCCTTAAGTAAATAAAATTTCATAACACATCCTCATATGTGTCTAATGCATAATCTAGATAATAGCACATAATATCTTATATACAAAAATACAAATTCAAGCTCGCACGCCATATAAACAACTAAAGATAAAATCTTGAAGTACAATAAATAATGATACAAAATAATGTGAGGATATAAATACAATACAATCTCTTACCACCATTGACCCTCATAGTCATCTACAAGCCAAGAGACGAGAATGTGGCTCATGCTCTTTTCTGCCTAACCACGAAGCTTACACTTCCCTAGAATTCTTCCTTACACGAAAATATCTGACCCTACACAGAGTACCTAGCAACCTGGATATAAAAATCAAGAGGGAACCCTAGTGCAAGCTTGATGTATATGCATTCATTTCTAACATGAATATGCAATGTCCCATAAACAGGATATGGAAAATAAATATATATAATATTTTTTCTAGGTAAATTTCATCTATTTCAATGAACACATGGCTTTGGCCAAAGCACTAAAATTATCAAGTAGATCCTGAAAAGAGGATCGACCTTCTCTGTTAACCCATATTCGGCACCCTATCTAGGAAAGTAAACCCAACACACAATAGAAAATGGTAACATGCATAATGCTCATGAAAATAAATGTTTCCTCTTTCTTTTAGACAAATGTTCAATTGTATAATTTTCATTGTTTTATCTTTGCATGCTTATTTAGTAAAGTAATCATTGATATGAAATCCATTTGTTACATGCAACCATTTTATCATGCATTTCTGAATATAGTTGAAAATGTGAAACTATTTCCATTGTATGCATTAATTAATGAAAAACTCAATCTAATTGCCATCAAAAATTCAGAATATAACAAAACAGAAGATATAATACAATTTTACTGTAGATTCTTTCTCATAAATACAAAAACCTTCCAACACTCTCAAATTTCATTCTTTCAAAGAATAAGGAACAAAACTAATCTTCTCAGTGAAACCTAGGAAATAGGGTTCCACCTTTTACAAGATGGAACTAGGGTTTAGGACCTATTTCACTTAGTTCATTCAAGGATACCTTAGAGATCTCAATCGATGGATAGAATGAGGGAAAGAGATCTACAATAAGGTGTCCTAAGGTGTGATTAAATACTAAAGAGGGGTTCACCACCAAGCTAGGGCTTGGAAAGACAAGAAATATAAATGATATGCATGACTTAAGTAAATTACCTAAAAATGAATACAAATTAGAACAGTAAACTGAGAAAGTACAGAGGTGCACCTGGAAACTTGAAGAGGCTTGGATGAAGATTTGAAATCCTAAGAATGTTAATTTTAATGCCTACTAGAAATCATACGTCATGGTGGGTGATTTAGTCCCAAATTAGGGTTTTTGGGCAGAAACTGGAATCTAGCAGTGACAAGTCTGAATCCTCCAAAACCTAGAAAATTTGTTATACCAAGACTCATATGCCACAAGTGGCATATTAGTCTTGTTCTGGTTTTTTAGAAATTCAAGGTCTGAATATGTTCTTCTATCTCCACTCTTTCTTCCCGACTTCATTTCCAAATCTGAACTTGTTAAAGCCTACAAAATAGAATATTGTATTTATTTTATTGTGGGGTGTTTGCCTCGGTCAAACCCCTAGTTTGGTAGTTAAACCTTGATAGAAACAATGGATCTCAAGAAAGTATATGTGAATGCAAGCCCTAATCTTAAGTGCATCTAATATTAGGATATCTAAAATGTCATAAAACCCTGTTCTATTGTGCTAGAATAAGATGCATGAATGAAATGTAAAGATGATGACTCACTTTGGGAGATCTCTAATCGCCCTAATAAGTCACAATAATTCATGTACCTTCATTTAGGCTGAAAATAGAATGATAATGGAGGATGGAATCACTTAGGAAACAAGTCATTAGGCTTGGATTAATGGCTAGTTGTATCTCCCCAACCTAGAACCCATCATGATGCACTATAGACAATCATCATCAATCCTTGACAATGCTAGATCTTGAATGAAAGTGAGATTGAAGACCTGCAAAAACACTATAATTTTGCTCCAATACTTCAACTTTTCTTGTTGCTTGCTCTTGAATGCTCTTGTAAAAGTATGTTTGAGTGCTCAAGTTGATATAATGAATGCTTAGACCTTCAATTTCTTTTCTAGATGAAAATTATGATTTGAAACCTTTTTTTATAGGCACTTCATCTAATTTACTATTTATTAGATCTCAAATGCTGACATCAACCAAAAATTTGAATTGAAAACCTTACTTTCTTGCTCAAACCCTAAAACAAGGCAACCCAGGACTCATATGCCACTTGTAGCATATGGGTCCCACGTAGGGGAACTCATACACCCAAGGTGGCGTATGAGTCCCGCCCTAACTTTTCAAGGTGAATAAATGTCAGGTTGTTATAAAATTAAATGCTTTTGCTTATTATGTCATGATTTCAGTCGATATGAACCTTGAGATCTAAAATAAAGGGTCTTAGGGGCCTATTAATGATGATTTAAAGGGTTATGAATGCAAGGGTAATAAAATGGGTCTTAATTAACTGTGAAATTGTACCATCTCCAAGAAGGGAGTACAATTTTCTACACTACATTTAGCCCCCACTTTAGCACCCATATAACTCTACGTGCATATGCAAGCTACAAGAATTTGAACAATAAACTTCATGTCATAAAAGGATACTCATATAGATTCATTCACAAACATGAAGGAATGAAGCCCCCATTGTAGTTGTCTGCAAAATCACAATGTTAGGACCTGCATCATGTAAGACCAATTCACTAGTTACTCAAAATATTCTCTTATCTAACTTCTTTACGAAATCAAATTCGAGGGTACATGTATGCCCCCTTGATTCTGCTTGCTTTATGGAGGTGGAATCAAGGTAGCATTCTAGCTGCATCAAATTTCATAAGTCATATCATAAGGTATTTCCAAGTACCATACCACATAATGATAGATGTTTGTTGAGAATGGGAGTAGAATCACGAATCCAACACAACAAATGGCATAAAAAATAGAGTTATCTAGCCCCCAATATGCTAGTTTTAATGAAAAAGCACTTTTAACCCTAATATTCAAATGACCTAATTTAAACATATATAAGAGTAAAAAGTGAAACTAAGCGTAATCATTTTGTCTTTTACCTTCTTGTAGTTTGATTTTGATGGAGAGTGAGTGAGAATGCTGAGTGTACGACCATATGCGCCCCCAAGACTAGACAGCCTACACGAGGAGGTGGCACAAGGTGATCTACAACATCCTATGAGTGAATTCTTTTGTACCTTAGCTTTGTTTTTATGCATTTATTTTATGTTTTTATGTATTTTTAGATAGATTTAGGACCTTGGAAGAAAAATTTTCAAAGCGTCCCTTTTTTCACAAAGTGTCCCACTTTTTTGTGAAGTGTCCCACTCTTGTGCGAAGTGTCCAACTTTTTTGTGAAGTGTCCCACTTTTTTGAAAAGTATCTTATTTCTTTGTGAAGTGTCCCAAATAGGGAATAAAGTGTCTAGGACCCTTAGAAAAGTACCCTAGAGCAACTTTAGTACACTTTTTTATTGTTGATGTATAGATTTAAGATGTTTAGAATGCTTATAGGTAATATTTTTGCTTTTTTGTTAGACTCCTCCATGATCAGGGCAACGACTCGGTGGTAGACTGTTTTGTCACTTACGAGACCATGTCATGACACTATCAGAGGAGGAGACATAGATCTTACAGGCGACTAGTATATATTGGGCATACCTCATGCCACCAATGAGATACCATGATGTTATGCTTATGGAATTAGCAGAGAGGTGGGACACAGATACCTGTACCTTCCAGTTTCCCATCAACAAGATGACGATTACCTTGGAGGACATGCATCGCATTCTTTGGCTTCCCATCCAAGGTGAGAGAGTTCATTTTGTAGAGGATCACACATATAGGAAGATGCAAGCAAATGTATGGTATTGCCTTGGAGGTCCAATTTGAGATGAGATCGTGGTGCCATGCATCGAGTTACAGTGGATGCTCTATGCATGATCGCCACTTTTGAGAAAGATTATGATATTCACCATAACACTAGTACTAATCCCAAATGGATGAGGAGCACACCTAGATGGAGGACTAGTTCATATGATACAGGAGATGGAGCATCAACGAATCGTCTATGTATGGGGTCGTAGCATACTTGCACATCTACACTATGATTTAGGACAATTCACATATCACGAGGTCAAGAGCATGGTACATTATATGCTTTTATAGGTTTGGTGCCTAGAGCATATCACATGTACTAGGATGACAGGATTTTCATCTATATGTGCCCTAGGATGTCCATGCTCTTTTAGATATCCACTAAGATGGGTGTGGCAGTATGGAGATTTGCATTTCTGGAGAGTCTAATTTGACTAGCTAGATTAGGAGGAGATCCTTTGGAGACCTTACCAGTTGATACCACAGTGGCCAGATGAGACCCGGAAGTTGAGGAGGATGCAGAGGGATAGGTTTCTATTAGGGATGCACGATTACGTAGTAAGACCATTCTACTATGATCATGTCATGAGACAGTTCAGACAAGTGCAGGTACCACTAGTAGCACAACCATTCTACAAGTGATCAATGTAGAGTGCTTGGAGGCCAAAGGACACGAGATGACTAACAGTGGATGATGTTGTATTCAGTGATTCAGATGACTCAGATCTTGACATGCCCCCAATCTTCGACATTGATGATGTCAATGCTACATATGCATTTGAGGAGTGGTGGTCCATAAAACAACCAACTCTGGTATTGCCTATGGATCAGCCTATAGGCTTGTTGGGGCCACTTCCAGATTAGGGGGATGAGGAAAAGGAGGTAGGTGAGGATACAGGGATTAGGGTTACAGGATTTTTTGTAGATGAGGTAGAGGAGGATTACGATTAGGAGGTAGAATCATACTATGATGGGGAGGAGGAGGAGGAGGAGGAGGATGAGGGATAGTTGATGAGTGAGGGTGATGATACAGTGGATGAGGGTCTAGTTGTCCATGAGTGCAAATATCTAGCTCCCACCTATGTTACTAGATCACAGTTAGCAACTACAACATGCACCAAAATTTATGAACATGGAGAGGCCAGCACATCCTCTATGTCTCCTACGCAGGATGAGGTTGTTTTTTACATAGTCAGTTGGAGACCTAGGCGATGACACATTATTTATGCTTATGCTTGTGCTTTCATGATTATGCTTATACTCATGCTTTTGATATATATATATATATATGTCATGAGGTGTATTGATTAGCTTTACTATTTCTATCTTGTAGGGTCTGTGAGAGAGTTTCATGATCTCTACCAACAAGCAGCCACAAATTTAGTACCTCCTTCAGTCTTAGATCAGGCTATCGGCATAGACTATGTGCCCCCACCTATCGTGGAACAACATTGTACCATAGAAAAAATGAAACTTGCTTGATTTGGGGAATAACTGATGATAAATTGAACTTAACAAGGCCTTGATTTAGTGTTGTGAGGTGTTTTTCATATCCACACCAGGTCTTGGACCCTTTTAAATGCATTTAATGATTTCTTGTAAAGGTGTTGTAAAGTGTTGTAAGAGACTTTCACGCTTTTCTAGACTTAATGAACCCATTTTCCCTTAATTCGACATTATAAAATGTATTTAACTGCATCTTCACACCAATCTAGAAGGCTTGTAAAATAAGCTTAATGTTAATCTAGTGTTGTAATGTGTCTTACACACTCACATTGGATATTGTGCCTTCCTAGGATGTGTGGACCTCATTTTAGTGTTGTAAAGTGTATTTAATCACACTTTCACATTTAATTCTATGTCCCAAGCCCTAATTACTCTTTACATCACCATTAATAGGCCCCTATTACCCCATATTGTGCATCCCGGGGCAATATTTGATGAAATGCCCGACTAAGTCATCATATAAACTATATTTCCTTACTTCCTAACATCCTAGTTGTTAAATAGGCCCCTCTAGGACTAATTCACCATCTATGATGAATCAATCCCTACCAGGTGGGACTGATTTTCCCAAGGTGGCGAATGAGTCCTATTTGGACTATTTTTGACTTTTGAGCAGGAAATTTTGGAATTTAAGTTTTTTTTTCTTCATGTTGGCCTTGGGGATCCAATTTACGGGAAAATAAGGTGATTTTCCTATAAAATAATGTCTCTAAAGCATAATTCACATCCATTAACCCATTCACACATCTCTTATCATTCATTCACCATCTATCTTCTCTTTCAAGTCAAGCAAGTTAGGGTTTCATCATTACAAGCCATTGAGATTGCTTCCTAAGACATTCAAGGGTAGATTCTTCATTTTTTGCTACATAAATTCAAGATCAATCATCATGGAAAGGTAATAACTCCATTATTTCATGTTTCATTACATTCTTTCATCATTTTGGTTTAATTACCTACAAAGGGGTTTGACCAAGGCAAAACCCCATGCCCTAACATCCAACATCATTCCTTCTCTTCTTGTGTGTTTGCAGATTTAGGCATCTTGGAGGCTTGGAAATCATTGAAGATAATTTTTTAATTTTTTTCAAGTCATCTCTTCATTGGATAAGGAAAGATATCAACAAAAAGTCACCTTCAGGCCCAAATTTGACAGTTTTAGAACTAGACACCTGGAGAAGCAAAAAGTACAAAATGAAGACTCCTGTATCCACCTTTGAATCTTCAGATATTCAAAAGTGGACTCATTCACCATGGGTGGTGAATGATTCCCACTTCCAATCCTAGTTTTGGTTTTCTGCATTTTTGGATACCCATTTGTCTAAAATGGGCTCCAGAGCAGTTTCACAGATTTGGGACTAATTCGCCCATAATGGAAAATGAGTCCCACCAGGCCTAAAAATTAGGATCAGCAGCATTCTAGAATTCATTTCCTATCTCCATCAAGATATTAGGTGCACACTTTCATTTTCATCCATTTTTGTTGCAATTTGCATTCATTTCTAGGTGTTTTCTGCATATCACTTTGTGTTTTCAAACACTTCATATTTCATTAGTTTTGCATTCATAATCAATCAATTATATCAATTAGTTGCATCTATATATTTGAATTTATTCATAATTTCATCATACATACATTAGTTTGAGTGAACCACCTAGATTTTTGAGTATGGGATCTATCTCTTTAGGTGAAAGACCCTAATTGTGTAAAAGAGACATAGCATTCCATACACCCTAAAATATATGGTTCAAACACCCAAAGATTTTCAAGCCTTATGTTAGATTGAGATTGGCATACAAGGGTGATACTAGGTGTGATGATCAAGCCAATGCTACATATGAGGAGCTTCAGTCATCTTGTGATCTAGCAGATGTCAAGAGACTTCATGCAGAGATTGCCAGGCTATAGGCGAATAGAGACCGCATAGAGCAAGAGTGCCTAGAGTCTATCGTATGGGAGACCATGGATGTTGGAGAAGTAGGGGGGCTACAGTATGCACTGGATTCTCTTCTTAGTTCATGATCACATACTACTATATCTCGATGGATGTGATCACCAAGTCCCAAGGGATCTAGTAGCCATAGGCAACACTAGCATTGTATAATTGATGATATGTACTAAAACTTTATGATATATATATGGTCATTTATGTTTGGTTGTTTATGCTTATGTGTTTAACTTAGATGGCAATGTAATTTATCAAATAATCTTTGCAGGAATATTTAATAAATGTCTCCATGATCTAACATGTTTTATGTGATCTAGTTAAAACTATTTTAGTTTTCTTTTAGATGCAACATTATGATTAATTATGTTATGTTAAACTAAATGTACCTATGATCTAATTAAAGAACATTAAATGCATATAATGATCTAATCTAACACAACATACAAGATGAACTTGAATAATATGAAACCTAAAGTAATCATCTAAAAATTAATTTAAATAATTACTTTAGTATTCAAGACACACAAATAATTGTTTGTGAAGAATGAAGCAATGTGAAAGAACATAGAATGTCATCTACTAACTCTAGCACCGTTTCTTTATCATTCACACTATTCAAGAAGATTAGACATAGTACTGGTGTAAATGTGCAGCATTAATAGGTTCTTTAAGAGGTGTACCATCCATTTCTATTAACGTGTATCCTCTAGACCCGTAACTTTCATCAATTATGTAAGGTCCTAACCAATTAGGGCTGAATTTTCCTTTTTCAATCAAGGTGCCATTGACATTATGTTTATTCTCAAATAACACCAAATCACCCTTAGTAAATGCGTGAGGCATGACATTATCATTGTAACTATGTTGCATTTTTCTAGAGTAAGCTTGGAGATGCTCAAGAGTGTTAATGTGCTATTCATCAAGCATTTCAAGTTGATGCAATCATTGTTCCTTATAAGTATTGTCATCAATAAGTCCTTGAAGAGAAATTCTTAATGAAGGAATCTATAACTCCAAGGGCATTATTACTTCGGCACCATAGACAAGGTTATAAGGAGTATTTTCTGTTGATGTTCTAATACTAGTACAATAAGCCCATAACACATATGTCAACTATGTGTGCCAATCCTTATTATGTTTACTTACTGTTTTCCTTAAGATTTGCTCAAGAGTATTATTAGTTGATTTAGCTTGACTATTAGATTGTGGGTAATAGGGTGTTGAAAAATGATGTTGGATTTTGAATGTTTCTAAGAAGGTGTTCACATCATTATTCTTAAATAGTATCCCATTGTTTGAAACTAATGTGGAAGGAAGTCCAAAGTGAGAAATGATGTGTTCCAATATGAAACGACATATTTCATCGGTAGTTGTTGAACAAAGAGGAATGGCTTCTACCCATTTTGTCAAAGTCTGTTGCGTTTAATTATTAATGTATGTCTGGTGGAGGAAAGTGGTAAGATTTTTCCAATAAGATCCAATATCCCATACCAAGAATAGCCAAATAGGTATTTGAGCAAGAAGTTAGGAAGTAGGAGCATGAATTAAATTGCTATGTTCTTAACACTTATGACATTTCTTAACGTATGCAAAGCAATCTTGTTCCATATTTCTCCAATAGTATCCTATGTCTAGATTAACTTTTGAACTAATGATCTTCCTCCAAAATGGCCCCCACAAGCACCCACATGACCTTCTACAAGTGCTATGGGGATTTCGGATTGTTTAAGACATCGAAGTAAAAGACCATCAAATGACCTTATATACAACACATCAGCAAGGATTATATACCCAAATGTGAGTTTCCGAAGGTGGGCTCGAATATTCTTAATTGTCGGCTCAAGAAAGTTACCCTCTTTTAAATAATTAAATATTGGTGCATACCATTCTCTAGAGCTTTCCATGGTGTTTGATAACACTTCTTCAACCTTAGATTCTATTGATGGTTTCATAATTGTATGAATAATGAATGTGAAATATTTTGAAGGATTGTGAGGAGATATAAGGGAAGCCGCACTCACCATTGCATCTGCATGCCGATTATCTTTACGTGGGATGTTATCAATGGTGTATGAATCAAACTTTTCTAACAAAGTCATTGTGATATCCTTGTATTTTGATATTTTTTCACATTTTGCTTGATACGTTTCATTTACTTGTTTTATAACTAATTGTGAATCATCGAATATCTTAAGATCTCAAGCTCTCATAATTAAAGTGGCACACAGTCCAGCAATTAATGCTTCATACTCTATTGTGTTGTTTGTGCATAGGAAGTTTAAGCGATAAGACAAGGGAATAGGCTCTCCTTTAGGTGAGATTATTATAACCCCTGCACTAGAGCCTGTTCTACACTTAGAGTCATCAAAGTATAATTCCCATATATCAAGTTCAATTGTCAACACATTATTGTCAGGGAATGAGTCATTATTAGGTAATGCAAGGGGAGAGGGAGAATCAACTAATTGGTTGGTCAAGGCTTGTCCTTTAATTGCTTTTTGTGAAACAAACTTAAGGTCAAATTCAGTTAACAACATAACCCATTTAGCTAGGTGTCCTCATAAATCTGTTTTACCAAAAAGATGTTTTAAAGGATCAAATTTTGTTATCACGTGTATTTCAACATTCAATAAATAATGTCTCAATTTACTAGTAGCGAATACAAGGGTCAAACATTGTTTTTCTATCATTGTGTATCATGTTTCATAATCAATTAGAGTTCGGATAATGTAATAAATGGGGTGTTCTTTTCCATTTTCATGATGCTGAGCCAACAATGTTGCGAGAGCATGGGCCAATGTTGTTGTGTAAAGGATGAATGGTTTTTCTTGCATAGTGGGTTGTAATACAGGTGGAGTAGTAAGGTAATCTTTCAAACTCTCAAAAGCCTATTTACAATCTTTATTCTAGTTAAACTAAACCTCCTTAAATTAAGAAGATGTGTAAAGAGTAATGTTTGGTCTGGTAGGGATGATACAAAACAACGAATAGCCTAAATTCTTCCTTGTAAAGTGCGTAATTGAGAGATATTTTGAGGAGGTCGCATAACTATAGCATCAATTCTCTTCATGTCCACCTCAATGCCTCTGTAAGATACAATAAAACCTAAAAAAATTCCACTATCTACACCAAAGACACTTTTTTTGGGTTTAATCTCATGTTATATTTTCGCATTTGATCAAATGTTTTTTGAAGAATATTCACATTGTCTTGTCAATTTAATAATTTGGCTAGAATATCATCAACATAGTCTTCCAAAATCTTATGTATGTAATCATGAAATATCAGTGTCATAGCTTGTTGATATGTTGTGCTTGCATTCTTCAATCCAAAAGGTATGAATACCCAACAAAATGTTCCCCAAGTTGTAGTAAATTTTGTTTTGTATTGATCTTGAGGGTTGATAAAGATCTGATTATATCCAAAAAATCCCTCCATGAAAGAAAAAAAGCATGTCCCGCAGTCGAGTCCACTATCATGTCCATATTAGGAAGGGGAAAATCATCTTTTAAAGATGCTTTATTTAAATCACAAAAATTTGTGCACATCCTAATACGATTGTCAAGTTTCATAATTGCAACAATGTTTGAGATCCAAGGGAATAATCTATAGGTCATATAAAACCAGCTTTGAGGAATTTCTCAATCTTGACCTTAACTAATAAGGCTATCTTAGGATTCATCTTTTGTATCTTTTGTCTAACTGGTTTAGCATTTTCAACAAGGACTATGTTGTTCTTCACTATCTTAGCATCAATTCTCGGCATATCCGAATAAGTCCAAGAAAATAGTTCAAGAAAGTTATGAAGAAAAGTTGCATGGTCTTCTTGTTCATCTTCATCAAGGCACTTTCCTATCTTAATCACTTTCTCCATGTTATTAATATCCATCGATATGTCGATTGTGTCACCAAAAGGAAGTGTGGTTTGTTTCAAGAATTTGGGATTGTATTCTACACTGTCTTTACCAGTCTCATTACTTTCCTTTTCTCTGTCTTCTTGCTTAGCACTAATCATAACACATGTAACCCATTTCTTTTTAGGAGTAAATGGTTTTTCATAAACTCCTAGCATTTATTTCAAGGCTTCATCATCTTTAAAGTATTCCAATGATTCTTCATAATTTGTATCAAGCAACTTCAAATGCTTCAAGGTGAGAGTTGTTTTAGGGTTACACATGATGGTGTTGATGTTCAATGTGGGTTTTTTAGCTGCTTGTGTTATCTTAGAAGGACAATATCTCAAACCACTTTTTATTTCTTACGTATTAGGCTCTATAGGAACATTGATGTCTTGATCTTTCTTTCCACATCCTTTTCCAGTATAACCAAGTTGTTTCCTAAACTTATAACCTTTTCCACAAAGTCTCTCCATTTATTTTGGGTTTGGTAGTTGTTGATATTCTATCTCATCAAATTTTGTTGTATAGATTGTGTCATCTTCAAGGGTAGATGAGATAGATGCTTGTGAGTTTTCTTTTGAATTTTGTGTTGAAATTACCATTGGTTGCTTTTTTTTTGGTTTCTTTTGTTGTGATTGTGTATTCTCCCATAAATGAAGGTGTGAAGTCTAAGGAACCCCAATCATCTTCTAATAGACTCATCACTTTTTCCATCTCTTTTTTATCTTCTTTCATAGGTTCTATGTTTGATGTTGGAATTAATGTGTTTAGAGGACTTGTTCTTTTTTCAACTTGTAAGCAACTCTCAACCTGGTATACATTATTGTTATAGACATACTTCATGATACGATGAAGAGTTGAAGGCACTGCATGCATCTCATGAATCCAAGGTCTTCCTAAAATAAAATTGTATGAAATATTATCGGGCATGACATGAATAGGTGTTTGTAAAGTGGCCTTTACAACTATAATAGGAAAAGTAATTAGACCAAGTGGCTATTTTCCTACATTTTCAAATCCTCAATTTGATAAGCAATTAGATTGAATTCTTGATTTATCCATGGCAAGTCTATCCAAAAGGGTCACACTACACACATTAAGAGCGGAGCCATTGTCAACAAGGGTTCTTTTTATTCCTAACCTATTATAGATAACTATTATCATGAAGGCATCATTTTTCTTTCTCATTTCCAAAGGAGGTAGCTCATGTTGATGAAAATTAATATCTATGTTAACCACATTCATTCCTTGAATTAAAGCTACCACATCATTTGCATTTGTACTAGAAGAAACCACTACTTGTTGCAAGGTAGTTTGAAGCATAGTATGATAATTAGGTAAATTTTGAATTAGATCCCATAGGGATATTATTGCAGGAATATTCTTAAGTTTTTCAAGAAGATCATACTCCTTTCCACTAACCGAAGGAAAATGAGCAGCACTAGGAAAGATCAAGTTAGGAAAAGGTAAGGATGTTGGAGTTGGTTGTTTTGGTTGTGGATTGTTTCTAGTGTTATATGTATGAGAAATGGTATTGTAACCTAATTATTGTGAAACATTATTCTTAGGTGATTCAAGGGTGAAAACAGTTTTGTTTTGAGTTTGAGGTTTGTGTGAAGGTGGGTAAAGGATAAGTTAAGGTTGGATGACATTAACTTCTCTTTGTTTTAGTTTGTTATAACAACCCTTAGTGGATGAGTCTTGTGAGATGAAGTCCTCAAGGGCTTCATCTAACATTTCAAAGTCATCACTACTAAATTGCTTGAGGGTTAGGTTAACTTGGAAAAAGAGATTTGACATACTCAAATAACTATGCTTTCTCCAAGTGGTTCATCAATTTATAGGTGTGTTTGGTTTTTTTTTCTAATGAATGTCAAATGTAATGTAATCTAATTTAACTATGAACTAATTCTAGGAACATAAAGTACAGCAATGTAATTTTATCCACAATTGAAATGAATATAAATTAAGCTAGATCTAATAAAATGTCTAAAATGGAAACTCTATAAACTGAAATAGAAATCCAACAAAAGCAAACTAAAACACAAGAATAGGGTTTTTAATGCTAGAAAATGTAGTTTAAAATTTGAAATGGGACTAAATTTCCAAGAGGGATGTATGATTCTCAATTAGGGTTTTTCAAGGGTTCAAATGTTGATAAACAGTGAACACAAAATACCCAAAAATTAGGAAAAACCACCTGTATTGGGACTAAATTTCCTAGAGGGGTGTATGAGTCCCAGATTAGGGTTTTTGCACAAATTTCAAAAAATTATAAGCAAATGTTAGGCTTTCTAGTTTTAATGATGTCTAGACTAAGTGTAATTACATATTTCAATTGAAGTTTAATGACAAAAGAGGTGAAAATGCAACCTATATCCGCTTTCACTAATGCAAGATTCTAAAACCCTAGATGCAAATTAAATAATGCAAGACCTAATGCAAAGTTAATGCAAGCTAGATATAGGACTATGATGCACTCAAAATTAGAAATAACAGTGTTTTAAGGGCTAGGTTCACCAAAATGAAACCTAGGAAATAGGGTTCCACCTTTTACGAGATGGAACTAGGGTTTAGGACCTATTTCACTTAGTTCATTAAAGGATACCTTAGAGATCTCAATCGAGGGACAAAATGAGGGAAAGAGATCTAAAATAAGGTGTCCTAGTGCGTGATTAAAGACTAAAGAGGGCTTCACCACCAAGCTAGGGCTTGGAAAGACAAGAACTGTAAATGATATGTTGGACTTAAGTAAATGACCTAAAAACGAATACAAATCAGAACAGTAAATTGAGAAAGTATAGAGGTGCACCTCAAAACTTGAAGAGGCTTGGATGAAGATCTGAAATCTTGAAAGTGTTGATTTTAATTCCTACTGGGACTCATACACTGGGTTGGGCGATTTAGTCCTAGATTAAGGTTTCTGGGCAGAAACTAAAATCTGGCAGTGACAATTCTGAATCCTCTGAAACCCAATAAACATGCTATACCAGGACTCATACGCCACAAGTGGTGTATTATTCATGTTCTACTTTTTCAAAAATTCAATGTTTGAATTTGATCTTCTATCTTTGCTCCTTCTTTATGACTTTGTTTCTAGATCTGAACCTATTAAAATTTAAGCTTGCAAAATAGAATATTGTACCAATTTTCTTATGGGGGGTTTGCCTCGATCAAACCCCTAGTTTGGTATTTAAACCTTGATATAAATAATGAATCTTGAAATTATATGTTAATGCAATCCCTAATCTTAAGTGTATCTAAGATTAGGAGATCTAGAATACCATAAAAACCTATTCTAATGTGCTAGAATAAGATGCATGAATGAAATATAAATATGATGACTCACTTTGGGAGATCCCTAATCACCCTAATAAGTCATAATAATGCATGTACCTTCCTTTAGGCTAAAAATAGAATGATAATCAAGGATGGAATTGCTTAGGAAATAAGTCATTAGGCTTGGCTTGATGGCTAGTTGCATCTCCCCAACCTACAATCCATCATGATTCGCTATTGACAACCATCATCAATCCTTGACAATGCTAGATCTTGAATGAAAGTGAACTTAAAGACCTACAAAAACACTATAATGTTGCTCCAAGACTTCAACTTTGTTTTCTACTTTCTCTTGAATGCTCTTGTAAAAGTATGCTTGAGTGCTCATGTTGATATAATGAATGCTTAGACCTTGAATTGCATTTATAGATGGAAATGATGATTTGAGACATTGTCTTTATAGGCACTTCATCTAATTTACCATTTATTAGATCTCAAATCCAAACATCAACAAAAAATTTGAATTGAAAACCTTAATTTCTCGTTCAAACCCTAAAAAGGGGCCACCTGAGACTCATACGCCCAAGGTGGTGTGATAGGGAGTGGGGTTGGAGGAACCAATCACTGGTTCCTGCTCTAGATCTTTCCTTCTATGACCTCCTTGGTGCTTGGCTTCACCAATCTAAACTATAGGCCCCTACTCATGACTAGGTGCCCCTGGTTTTTCTGACCAACCTCTCTCCTACCAACATGTTGTCCTTCTACCAAGCTAACCTTGGTGCTTCGCCACATTCTCTCCATTGGCCCTTACTCTTCCCTAAAGACCAAATATCCTCAACCTTCTATCAATTTCTTGCAAGGGGTGAGAGGTGTTGTAAGGCTTCAAAATGATCAAACTAGGGTTCTTAAATGACCACAAGTTCCCAACTTTCCATCGCTTTCACACATTCCCTTTCCTAGGGTTTGAAAAGGCTACAAGCCTTGAGCCCCCAATTAGGCCTCTGAACAGAGATCAAATGCCTTTTTCTTCTAAACCCACCAAAGACTTAGGTTCTTTTATCAAGAATTATTTTTTCTCATGCCTACATCTCAAGTATTCTTAGGGTTTCAGTTCCTGCATAGGTCGTACGCTATCCACACTCAAAACTGACCCAAAAACTAGGGTTTCAAGCTTTTCAAAGTTGTTTCCAGACTTTCAAAGAACTCTCACTCCAGATGAACTGTCAAAAACTCCTCCTAACCTCCAAGCATGGCTAATACCCTTAAGAAAATTCACAAGAAATAATTTCTTCAGTATCTCATTTCCCTTGCAAGTTATATGGTTTTTACTCCAAGTCTGCCCCAACCAAACCTGCACTGGCTCACCTAGGGCAAAACATTTCTTGCAACTCTTGCACCACCACAAACCCTACAAGCTACCATGTTTACACTAAGGGAGCATAGACACAAATCCTAAAGGGGCCGTACAATTTTTACAGTAGGGAAATGCTCTAGGACTCCATTTTCTCCAACTGCCTGATTCAGGCCAGAAAATGACAAAAAACGGTCTATTTACAAAATAAGAGATGAAAAGATTAGTAAAGATAAATAGATGTCACTCTAAACTGGTACAGTGTTAACACTACATTCCACAAGCCAAAGAATAGTACATTTACTCCATTAAAGATCAAAATGATAACAAAAAAAATAGAAAACTGTCTTCTTGAATGCTGTTTTCCTCAACTTCACAAAATGTCACTTCAAAATAAAACCTCTAACCCCATTCCATGGTTGAGGCATGCCTTAAATAGGCCTCCAAAATAGTTGGGCTTCATGGGTCGAGCCTTTTAGAAGACCTAAAGCAAAAAATTTAAAACCCACTGTGTTTTGCAAACTTTGGCAACTTTTTCCCATTCAGCAAAAATGAACCTCTAAACATTTAGAATTCTTGGAATCCTCTTTCCCAAAGAAAAAATAAACACCTTAAGCTCAACAAAAAATGGTCTATAAGACCTTATGAAAGCAAAAACAAAATTTAACCCCCTAGGTTTATTTTTTACCTAGGAAACTGCCAGTTGTTCCATAGGTGCTCCTGCACCATTCTCCCCCTCTTAACATAAAAAACTAAGGAAATTTAGGAGAGATTAGAGACATATCAATTCCTTGCTTCTTAAAGTCTGCTTCTTCTACCCAGGTAGCTTCAGATTCATGCTTGTTCTTCCATTTGACAAGATGCTCCATGTACACCTTGTTCCTTGTAGCTTTCTTCACTCTTGACTCCAAGATCTTCTCTGCTTGTAGCTTGTCTGGAGTTGGTAGTGTCATGTTTCTGACATCCTTGAATATCTCCTTACTTTCCTGATCCAAATCCTTGATTGTTCCCTTATACTTGATCAAATCAGCAACATTGAACACGGGTGAGATCCCTAGATCAATAGGTAACTCCACCTTGTATGCATTCTGCCCATACTTGGCCAATATCTTGTAGGGACCTACCCTCTTCATCTGCAACTTGGTTGACACTCCTTTCTACAACCTGGACTTGTTAAGGTGGACCATGACATAGTCCCCTACTACAAATTGTACATCCTTCCTTGACAAATCAACTTTCTCCTTCAACTTTTGGGTTGCTGTTGTAACTGTCCTCTTGACTTGCTCTTGAATCTCTTTCATGGTTTGAGTGAAGTCTTCTGCATGTCCACTCCTATTCTCCATAGATCCAAGGTCTCTAAGCTCACAAATGCCTCTTGGGTGCATTCCATACACAACTTCAAAAGAACTTTTCCCTGTGGTTCTGTTTACACTGTCATTATAGGCATATTCAGCTTGGGAAATAACCATATCACATGTATTTCCATATTCTTTGGTTAGACACCTTAAAATATTACCCAACACTCTCTTAATCACCTCTGTTTGACCATTGATCTAAGGATGGTAAGCTGATCCAAAAGACAGGTTTGTACCCAATCTGCTCCATAGAGTCTTCCAAAAATGACTCATGAACTTCACATCTCTATCAGAAACAATGCTTAGAGGCAAGCCATGGATCCTTACAACCTCCTTGAAGAAAAGGTAAGCTATGTAGTTGGCATCATGAGTAGTTTTGCAGGGAATAAAATGACTCATCTTGCTAAATCTGTCTACTACAACATAAACATTGTCAAAACCAGTCTTAGTCTTAGGAAGGCCTACCACAAAATCCATGCTCACACACTCCCATGGTCTGTTAGGAATGGGCAGGGGTTGATATAAACCAGCATTGCTAGCTCCTCCCTTAGCTTTCATGCACACAACACACTGTTCCACATACCTTCTAACATCTCTTGCCAACTTAGGCTAGTAATAGAACCTTTGTACTAGCTCCAAAGTCTTATTTATGCCAAAATGCCCACTAAGACTGCCATTATGTTTTTCCTGAATCAGATTTTCCCTCATTGACCCTCTTGGAACACAACTGATTGCCTTTAAACAACAACCCACTTTGAAAAGTATACTCTGAGTATTGACTATGGAAGTGGTTCTCAAAGTTAGAACATACCTTATAGGCCTCTGAAAAGTCTTCATCACCTCCATATAGATCCTTGAAACTCTCTATGCCAATGCTTTTGAGCTGTATTTCTTGCACTGTCAACAACCTTTTGCTTAATGCATTTGCCACCTTGTTCATTTTTCCTTTCTTGTGCTTGATGGTAAAAGTAAAAGCTTGGATGTATTCCATCCATTTCAAATTCCTATTACTTAACTTCTCTTAGGTGTTGATTTAACTAAGTGTCTAGTTATCAGTAAAGACCACAAACTCTTTGGGTAACAAATAATGCCTCCACTTCCTAAGGGACTGCACTAAAGCATATAACTCTAGATCATAGATAGAGTACTTTTGCTTGGATTCATTGAGTTTTTCACTAAAGAAGGCCACAGGCCTACCTTCTTGACTAAGTACTCCTCCTACTGCTACTCCACTTGCATCACACTCAACTGTGAACAACTTGTCAAAACTAGGCAATAACAGAATAGGTTGAGTTTCCACTTCTTGTTTTAGTTTCTCAAACCCTTTATCAGCCTCTTAAGTCCACTTAAACTTTGTTTTCAAACCACCTTTGATAGTATCTAGGACTGGTGCACATATACCACTAAAGTTCCTTATGAATTTTCTATAAAATTGAGCTAATCCATGAAAAATCCTTACCTCTGTTGCTGTGGTTGGTGTAGGCCAGTTTAGGATGGCTTCCACCTTGCTTGGGTCCATCTTTAATGAGCCTTTGGACACTACAAAACCTAGATACACAAGCTCTTGCTTAAAGAACTCTCATTTCTCAAGATTGATTGCTAACTTTTCCTCTTGCAACCTTTTAAGAACCATCTCAACATGCCTCAAATGTTCTTTTGCTGTCTTACTGAAAATCAGTATGTCATCAAGATATACTACCACAAAGATCCCTATGAAATCCTTAAGCACTTCATTCATAAGTCTCATGAATGTGCTAGGGGCATTTGAGAGGCCAAATGGCATCACTTTCCACTCATATAACCCATCATTTGTCTTAAAATTTGTCTTCCACTCATCACCATCCTTAATTCTGATATGACGGTACCCACTCTTGAGATCCAACTTTGTGAAGAACTGAGCACCTCCAAGACAATCCATCAAGTCTTCAATTCTAGGAATAGGAAACCTATACCTAATGGTGATCCTATTTATTGCCCTAGAATCAGTACAAAGTCTCCACTTACCTCCCTTCTTGGTTGCTAACACCACTGGCACTGCACAAGGGCTGATGCTCTTTTGAATCAGTCCTTGATCCAACAATTCTTGCACTTGCCTGGCTACCTCTAGGTTCTGCTCTGGAGTAAGTTTGTATGCTGCTTTGTTAGGTAATGAGGCTCTAGGTATGAAGTCAATTTGATGAATTATTTATCTCTTTGGTGGTAGAGTTGCAGGTATACCATCACTAACTATGCTCTTGTACTTATCAAGCAACCTTTGGACTACTTCTGGTAAGACTATCTTTTCAGCCTTTTCTTCCTCTTTGGACTGCATCATGATCAAATATCCTTCATTCCCTTGGTGTAGGTACTTAAGGAACTCCTTACCACTGCTCAACATGATGTTTGGTACCTTTGACTATCCTTCATCCTCTTCTAACAGTGACTGCAACTTGAAGGTTCTTCCATCCTTCTTGAATGAGATGGTGTTCTCTTTCCCATCATAAATGGCACTTCTATCATATTGCCATGGTCTGCCCAGTAGTAGATGGCATGCATCCATGGGTAATACATCACAAACTAGCTTATCTTTATATCCTCCAATTGAAAATTCCACCATTACTTGCTCATTAACCAAAACACTCTTCCCTTTGTTCAGCCATGTGACCTTGTAGGGGTTATTGTGGGGTACCTTCTCCAATTTCAGCTTAGTTACTACCTCCTCTGAGATTATATTGCCTGTTGAACCTGAATCTACAATGACTTTGCACACTTTTCCAAGTATCTTGCACCTTACTCTAAAAAGAGCTCTTCTTTGTTTAGGTTCCTCTTTGACTGGCTGCCTGATCAAAACTCTGTTAAACATTAGATTCTCTCCTACCTCAGATTCTATATGATTGATTTTAGATGCTTTAGGACTCATGGTGTCCTCTTGTGCATAGGCCACTCTCTTTTCATTGCTTGATGAATATGCTTTCTCCAGGCACCTATAAGTTGGATGACCCATTTGACTACAATGATAACACTTCATGTTTGCAAAATAGGAATTTCTCTTGCCTACTCCTCTTCCTCTGTTTGAACCTCCTTGAGGTCCTCTTCCTCTATTATATCCACCTCTGGAAGATGTTTCACCTCCATGCTCTATGAGTTTAGACTCACCTTGATTTCTTTGGTCACTGCCTCTTCCTTGGTAACCACCACGCTGTCCTCTTTGATCTCTGCCTTTGCCTCTACCCTTAGAAGACTTATCTTGCTTCCTCTTGTTCCTTTCCTCAATCTTTATGGCCAACTGATAACATTGGTGTATTGTTTTAGGACTCAAAAGAGCCATCTCTTCTTGGATGTTCCACTTCAAGCCATTAAGATACCTAGCCACTTTGAGACTCTCATCCTCTATCACATTAGACCTCATACAAAGCTTTTGAAACTCTTCAATATAAGTAATTACATCTTGGTCTTTCTGCCTTAGACTTTGCCTCTTCTTGTGCAATTGAATCTCATAGTCATCTGGCATGTAGGCTTCCTTCACCTTAGCGACCATTCCTTTCCAAGTTGATATGGGTTGTTTGCCTTCTTTTTCCCTTTCTGTCTAAATAAACTTCCACCATGTTAAGGTTGATCCTCTCAATCTTGACTTAGCAACCTTCACCTTCTGAGCTTCAGTGACTCCATCACACTCAAAATGATTCTCCATGCCTTCTATCCAATCCATGACTAAAGCTGCTTCCATCTTTCCACTAAAAAGTGGTATACCTTCAAGTGCTTTTCCACTCAAGGCTTTCAATGCCTTCAAGAAAGGCTCCTCCTTCAAAAAAGGGTCAGGTTCAGGGGTCTTATCTTCCTCTGCAACCTCTTCTTCTTTTGGAATTCTTCCCTCAAACTATGCACTCCTCACTGCTTCTTCAAGCTGAGCTATCCTTTCCCTCAATTGCCTATTATCTTCCTCCTGCTCTTCAACCATCTTGGCCAATTGTGCATTTGTCACCATGATGGTAGTATCACTTGACTCAACTTCTAACATATATTACTCTTTCCCAAATCTTTTGCTTGCTCTGATACCAATCTAATAGGGAGTGGGGTTGGAGGAACCAATCACTGGTTCCTGCTCTAGGTCTTTCCTTATATGACCTCCTTGGTGCTTGGCTTCACCAATCTAACCTATAGGCCCCTACTCATGACTAGGTGCCCCTAGTTTGTTTAACCAACCTCTCTCCTACCAACATGTTGTCCTTCTACCAAGCTAACCTTGGTGCTTCGCCACATTCTCTCCATTGGCCCTTACTCTTCCCTAAAGACCAAATATCCTCAACCTTCTATCAGATTCTTGCAAGGGGTGAGAGGTGTTGTAAGGCTTAAAAATGATCAAACTAGGGTTCTTAAACGACCACAAGTTCCCAACTTTCCATCACTTTCACACATTCCCTTTCCTAGGGTTTGAAAAGGCTACAAGCCTTGAGCCCCCAATTAGGCCTTTGAACAGAGATCAAATGCCTTTTTCTTCTAAACCCACCAAAGACTTAGGTTCTTTTATCAACAATTAGTGTTTCTCATGCCTACATCTTAGGGATTCTTAGGGTTTCAGTTCCTGCATAGGCCGTATGCTATCCACACTCAAAACTGACCCAAAAACTAGGGTTTCAAGCTTTTCAAAGTTGTTTCCAGACTGTCAAAGAACTCTCACTCCAGATGAACTGTCAGAAACTCCTCCTAACCTCCAAGCATGGCTAATACCCTCAAGAAAATTCACAAGAAATAATTTCTTCAGTATCTCATTTCCCTTGCAAGTTATATGGTTTTTACTCCAAGTCTGCCCCAACCGGACCTACACTGGCTCGCCTAGGGCAAAACATTTTTTGCAACTTCTGCACTGCCACAAACCCTACAAGCTACCATATTTACACTAAGGGAGCCTAGACACAAATCAAAAAGGGGCCGTACAATTTGTACAGTGGGGAAATGCTCTAGGACTCCATTTTCTCCAACTGCCTGATTCAGGCTAGAAAATGACAGAAAACAGTTTATTTACAAAATAAGAGATGAAAAGATTAGTAAAGACAAATATATGTCACTCTAAATTGGTATAGTGTTAACACTACATTCCAAAAACCAAAGAACGGTACATTTACTCCATTAAAGATCAAAATGATAACAAAAAAATAGAAAATTGTCTTCTTGAACACTGTTTTCCTCAACTTCACAAAATGTCACTTCAAAATAAAACCTCTAACCCCATTCCATGGTTGAGGCATGCCTTAAATAGGCCTCCAAAATAGTTGTGCTTCATGGGTCGAGCCTTTTAGAAGACCTAAAGCAAACTTTTTAAAACCCACTGTTTTGCAAACTTTGGCAACTTTTTCCCATTCAGCAAAAATGAGCCTCTAAACGTTTAGAAATCTTGACATCCTCTTTCCCAAAGACAAAAAAAACACCTTAAGCTCAACACAAAATGGTCTATAAGACCTTATGAAAGCAAAAACAAAATTTAACCCCCTAGGTTTCTTTTTTACCTAGGAAACTGCCAGTTGTTCCATAGGTGCTCCTGCACCATGGTGTATGAGTCCCACCCTAACTTTTTAGGGTGAGTAAATGTCAGGTTGTTATAAAATTGAATTCCTTTGCTAATTTTTTTGATATTTTAGTCGAAATGAGCCTTGAGATCCGAAATAAAGGGTCTTAGGGGCCTATTAATGATGATTTAAAGGGTTATGAATGCAAAGGTACTAAAATAGGTCTTAAGTAAGTGTGAAATTGTACCATCTCCAAGAAGGGAGTATAATTTTCTACACTACACTCATATTGCATAGAGTTTAGATTTATGGATATTCTTGATTTATTTCAATCTTGGTCTAAAATTTGGAAAAGAAACAACCTAACTGAGACTATACATAGGTCTAATATAAAATAGGGTTGTAAACAACAATTCAACTTTAAGCAAGAGTGGTAGAGCTTGTAGGATACTAGCAGAAAGAATAGAAAGTCTAGGTGTTTTTATTAAGGATTTGAACCAAGGCAAATATCTCTTATTGAGCTGCTACTTCAAACTATTCACAAAAGTTATAGTAGATATATATATATTTGAAGGGGTGAACTCAGACCTAGATGCAACTACTACTAACCTTTTCAAAAAGAAAACTAATGTATATCTTTTTAGCCACTGCTTTAATCTATACATAATAAACTGAAAGTAAATCTAAAACTTTAAATAGGTACTAACTAAACTTGGTCTCAAGAAAGCAGGCAATACTAGATTTATTCTTATTATTTTAGATTATAAAATAAAAGAAGTTAATATACTGGGTTTATTCTTATTATTTTAGATTATAAAATAAAAGGAGTTAATATACTGGATTTATTCTTATTATTTTAGATTATAAAATAAGAGTTAATATACTGGATTTATTCTTATTATTTTAGATTATAAAATAAAAGGAGTTAATTTACAGACTAGTTTTTGAGATGAATACCCAAACTTTGCACCAAAAAATTGAGCCAAACTTCTCTAAAACCTATGTTGGTTGAAGCTCAAATCCTTTATCAACAATTACCTTCCAGCAACTATGTCTTTCTAAAGCCTAATTTTTCTTCCAACTGTGGCTACTATCAATGCCTAAGATAATAATGACTTTTTTTCGTTTTCCAGCTTTTGATCACACCCCTTCTCATGTTTATTTCCTATATTTATCTTAAAAAGCCATGCTTCAAAAAAAGACTCCACCTCATTATTTTAGCGCTCCATATTTCCTCCATGCAATCTTTTTACTTTAGTTGCTTTTATTTTTAATTTTAGAACTAGTGCATACTTTTTATTTAAAAGTCCTTGTTTTTAATTTTTATTGTATTCTTTTATTCTTTCTCATTTTATTTTGCATGCCCAAGTTTAACTATAGTTCTTTATTTACTTTTGGATTGGAAGGCATGCTTTTTCTATCCTTAATTTAACAAATTTTATTTTCTTTAGTGATAATTCATGGAGACATATTTTTATTTAATTTTATAAAACTTCTCTTATTTTAGTTTAATTTTCTTTTTCTTTTTTATTTTTGTTAACAAAACTAACTCCAACTATTTTTACAACTGAACCTTTACCTCTTGATTTAGATTTTAAAACTTGCTTTATTTAATTTTATATTCTTTTATTTATTTTTATTTTTATTTTTAGTTTTTGCTTTCTTTAACAATTTAATAATCATACAATTTATTTAAACTATTTATTTTTAAAAATAAGTTTTTTATAGATTTTATTAACTAGCTTTTTATACACTTATTTATTTATATATATTAATAATATATCTATTTATGCAATTTAACTTAAACTATTTGTATATTAATAACAACTTATGTTAGTTTTATTTATCATGCAATTAACTTTTTTAAAAACTAGTTTTACATTTATTAACAAAATATTGTATATTTATTTATATATATAATAACATCCTATTTTTTTTAATATATATAAATATAAATCATGCAATTTATATAATAAATAAAATCTTTATTCTTAAAATCAATCATTAGTTTTCAAAAACAACATACTCAATGCAATTATAAATGCAACTACATGTGTGTGTGAATGCCTAGAGATTCCATCCTACCATTCATCCAACATGCACAACCAGTTCATTTTACTTATCAAGTAAGTTTAGGCAAGAACACGAGATGTGAAAAAGTGTAACTCTAACCCTAACCCTAAACCCAACCCTAAAACTAACACTAATTCTAACTCTAACCATAACCTCAATATAACCCTATCCCTAACACTAACACTCGCACTATTTCTAACCCCATCCCTAACTCTAAATCTACCTCTAATCCTAGCCTTAATATTGACTCTAATCCTAATTATATCTCTAGATGTAATATTGACCCTAACTCTAATTATATCTCTAACCCTAACCCTAACTCTAATCTTAACCCTAACTTTAACCTTAACCCTAACCCTAACTCTGACTCTAACTCTAACTCTAATTCTAACCTTAACCATAACTATAACCCTAATTATATAGATCTAACACTAACCCTAACCCTAATCCTTAACCTAACTCTAATTCTAACCCTAATGCTAGAGGTAACCCTAATTCTACCTCTAATCATAATCCTCACCCTAATCCTACCCTTAATCTTAATCTTAATCTTAACCCTAACTCTAATCTTAACCTTAAACCTAATTGTAACCATAACACTAACTCTAACTCTAACCCTAACTCTAACCCTAACCCTAATACTAACCTTAAACCTAAACCTAACCCAATCATAATTCTAACCTTAACCCTAACTTTAAAAACCTAACCATAATCTTAACCTTAACCCTAAACCTAACCTTAATTGTAATGATAACCCTAATCCTAACCCTAATTTTATCTCTAACCATAACCCTAACCGTAATCCTAATCTTGGCCCTAATTTTAACCCTAAGTCTAACCCTAACCCTAGCCTTAACCCTAACTATAATCCTAACCCTAATTTTATATCTAATTATAACCCTAATATTAACCCTTGACATAACTAGGTAACCATAACCGTAATCGTAACCCAAACCCTGATTCTATCTCTAATTATAACCCTAATCTTAACCCTAACCCCAATCTTAACCCTAATCATAATCCTAACCCTAACCTTAACCATAGTTTATTCTCTAATCATAAACCTAACCCTAATTATATCTCTAACCCTAACCCTATCCCTAATTATAACCCTTAGCCCAAACTTAATCTTAGCCCTAACCATAACCCTAACCCTAATCTTAAACCAAACTTTAACCTTAACCTTAACCCTAATCTTAATCTTAACTTTAACTCTAACCCTAACCCTAATTATAACCCTACCCCTAGTCCTAACAGCATTAGAACTTGGTATAGCTAGACTCATAGAGTTTAGTTTTTGGCTCTCAAAACGTAATCAGGTTTTAATTTAATAGATACAAAGCAATTTCTTGAGTAAGAAATTTTGGTATTTAGTCTTTTTTGTTTTTGTTCTATTATAGCAGTGTATTTCCTCTATATTACAGAGGGCAAGTTTATTCTATTTACAGGTTATGAAGAATGTTTGCATCATATCTCTAACGGTAACCTTAATCCTAACCCTATTTATATCTCTAACCCTAACCCTAACCCTAACCTTAAACCTATCACCAATCCTAACTCTAATTTTGACCCTAACCCCAACCGTAATTCTATCTATAAACCAACTTTAACCCTAACCCTAACCCTAATTATATTTATAAACCCAACCCTAATCCTAACTCTAATTCTATTTCTAACCCTATCTTTAACCCTAACCCTAATTCTATCTTTAATCCTACACGTTGCACCATGAATACTACTAGCATATATATTTAATAGCATATATAAAATACATCAAGAAATATCTTTTTCCATACATCTATTTTTTTTATCAATTTCTTTTGGCATATACATAGAATGGCTAAATTTTGTACCATAAGACCATTATGGAAGAATAAAAATAGGAAAAAATTCAGCATAGAGACGTTGATTACTCAACCCTGGTTTAAATGGCAATTGAAAAAACCACGATAATAACGACATGATCGGTGGAATTCAAGATACACATACGATAAAAAACATAAAATTACAAACCCAAGGAGAATGGATCCAACGTCGAGGCATTTCAGCGGATGAACATAGGAATTCAATCATAATATCATGGTAGTTACGTATAGGTGCAATAATAATATATCCACCAAATTCTTCTGTATCAATGGTATCAATACGTTTACAGACATCACTAAATTCAGTTGTAGGGACGGTGCCAATACATCTGCCAAATAGCCATATATTCTGGACTGTGTGCTAAGAGTTTTTGTATATCTATATATATGTTTCCCTACCTTTCTCTATCTACGATTTCTTTTCCTTCGGGTATCCAATTCTTTTCATGAGTTTTATGATTTCAGAGTCATGGAGCTAAGTGGGCAGGTGGCTTTCTCGCCGTTATGGGCAGTGAAGGAACAAAAATGTGTAAAATCTGCAGAAGTACTACCGAATCCAAAATCAACCAAGGGAGGATGGAAAACTATGCCATTCATTCTAGGTAGGAGATGAGCTCTTCTTTTTCTCTGGTGTATTTTTTGAAATATTGTAATTTCTAATACCAGCACAGTGAAGACGGTCTTATAACCTGGCAGGAAACGAGAGCTGTGCAAATCTGGCATTGACTAGTTTACATGCGAACCTGGTGGTGTTCTTGACTAGTGAATATCCCAAGGATAGGCTCACAGCTGCAAAAATTGCTACCATATGGGGTGGAAGTAACCTTTTATCGCCATTAGTGGGTGCTTTTATTGCAGATTCATATCTGGGAAGGTTTGGGGCCATTGCCCTTTCCTCTGTCGCATACATACTGGTAGGATAACTATAATTGAACAGTCCAATTCATTACTGTTATTCTCTTACTTCTTAATGGTTTCTATTATAAAAGAAACCATTCTTGTATTATGGGGAAGAGCTCTAACAATCAATACCTTGAGATTGTTTTGTTAATGTCTTATGACTGTTTTGGTGGGGAGAAGCCCCCAACTTGCTGCATGTTTACTTTCGGTTTTTTTCAAATAATTACTGTTTAATTTTTTCAAACCAGGTTTTTAAATTTAAATAAATATAAACATAAAATTAAAGACTGAATGAAATCACGCCTTCTTTGCTGGCTAACAAATTATCTGATTTAACCCTCCTTTAAGGGCTTTGCTTTAGCTATTATTCTATAGTTGAAAACCCTTATATTATTTCAATTATAGCTAATTATCTGATTTGAATCCTCCTTTAATCTGCTTTCTTTAGCTATTACCTTATAGCTTATGGTTGAAAATCCTTAATTATTATTTCAACTATGACTAATTAGGGTCTAGATTTTTTGCTTTGGGCTAAACTCTATTCAAGAAATAAATGGGTATGAGTAGGTCGAGCCAAAGCCTAAAAGTGGATTACAATGGAAGGGGAGTCAAGACTCTGATTATCTTAACTTTGAAACATGATCTTGCTGGAAATAGAAGAGGAGCTTACTCACTTTTTTTAATTTCAAATATTTAAAATGTTGTAAACAAATATTGCGCCAATTTCTTCAATCTAAATAATCGACTACAATCAATATTGTTCCTTTGTTTCTCTACCCTTTGCGAAAGGAAGAGGAAATATTTGAAAGTTGAATCCATGGCTCCAGAGATGGTTTATTTTTTAAGTATTTAAAAAATTACAATTATTTTTAATTAGTAAAATATTCATCCAATAGATTGGTCGATGCAGGCAATGAGTCTTCTCACACTCATCTCTCTTTTTCATGGATTAAAGGATTCGGTTGTTGGAAATGTATTACTGTTTATCTTCTTCGCATTGATGGTTTTGGGGTCCAGCGGTATGAAGTCTTCAGCCTTGGCCTTTGGTGCTGAGCAATTTGATAATGAGGATGATGGGGGAAGGAAAAAGCAAGAGAGATTCTTTAATTGGTATTACTGTATAGGTACCATATCTATGGTGGTGGGCTTAACATTCCTTGTTTATATACAAAGCATGAATTGGAGCTTAGGATTTGGCTTGGCTAACATCATGATCATCATCTCCACTGGATTCTTCCTGTTGGGAACAAAGTATTATGTTAAAACGAGTATAGAGGGCAGTCCCTTGAGAGGATATGCTCAAGTGATAGTTGCATGTTTTAGAAAAAGAAATCTTGTAGTGCCTTCTAATCCAAGAGAGTTTTATGGTACTCATTTGGAGAAAGCAGCAGTTCTAGACCTTTGTTTGACAGACCAGTTCAAGTATGCAGCTTTTCTACTCTTTATCTTTTAATGATATTGAATGCAAAATCACGATATGCATCTTGCTAGAAAATATGCATATTTATGTCGATGTTAATCTAATTATGTTAAACAATAAACAATTCTAATCTCTCTCTCTCCCATCAGGTTTCTGAACAAAGCAGCCATTATAAAGAGAGAAGACTTTGAAGAGAATGGATCAGAACCCAATCCCTGGAAGCTTTGCACAGTGAAGAACATTCAAGAGCTAAAGTCAGTGATAAGTGTATTGCCTGTTTGGAGTTCTGGAATTGTGGCTTCCTTCATGTTAATGGGTTCTTCGCACACTTACATGGTATACCAGGCAGAGCACATGAACAGAAAGCTGGGCAGCTTGGAGGTACCCGCGTCATCATACATCATCTTCTCTCTGTTGGCCACTTCCATATGGTTGCCCTTCTATGACAGAGTTGTTCTTCCTTTCTCTCGTCGCTTAACAAAGAGGGTCGAGGGAATTTCGGTAATGGAAAGGATTGGAACAGGGCTTATCATTTCCGTGCTAGCCATGATAGTTGCAGCATTGGTAGAAGTTAAACGGAAAGGGAGAATCAAGCCTATCTCTGCCTTTTGGCTTTCTCCGCAGTATGCTTTGATAGGCTTGGCAGAGGCGTTTTATGCCATTGGCTTGATCGAATTCTTTTATGAGCAGTTCCCAAAGAGCATGAGCAGTACGGCTGTGGGGTTGTTTTGGTGCAGCATGGGGATTGGGGTGTTGCTCAGCAGTGTTGTTTTCACAGTGGTGCATAAGGCCACCGGGGAGAATGGTAAAGAGGCTTGGCTACCTCAGGACCTTGATCAAGGCCATCTTGAGTATTATTACTGTTTCTGTGCTGGGCTTGGTGTTTTGAATTTCTTTTATTTTCTTATATATGGCAGGGGTGTAAAATATAGAGACTGATGGGTAGATAATTGGAACTTATGAGCTGCACTCATAAATGTTTGGAATGTTTGGAAACTTAATCCCACATAGGGGAGAGGGGTCAGTAGTTGTACAGGGTTCAACTGTTGTTATAGTACTTGTGTTTATAATAGTCAGTTTTATCATATATTTATATTATATATTGTAAATAAATAGTTACGTGTAAATAAAAAATAAATGTTGGTTAAGATGGAGGCATACTTGAAAACATGAGAATCTATGAATGTTAATAAAAAAAACATAAATACATTCATTAACAAGTGAAATATATGTGTGTGTGTGTGTCATATATATATATATAGTCTCAAATAAAATATCATAACTATCCACTATAAATGTGTCATTTATAAAATAAGATGCTCATTTAATAAAATAAGACACTCATTTAAACAAGTATTGTTATCACAGTGAAAAATATTCATATGTGTATGGGGTCGCAATGTATATGCATTGGAGTATTACATATTAATAGTTTGTCCTATCACAAATATAAAAGGTGAGAACAATAACTACCTTGCATTTTCCCATCAAATGTGAAGAACTATCAAAAGTTTTAGTGTTCAACTATTGGTCCATTTTTTGTTGGATATAAGTTGTATTTTAAATAATAATGTGCTGTTTTTATAACAACAAATAGTAATTTGTGTTCAACTATTGGTCCATTTGTGTTGAATATAAAAGTTAGAGATGACAAAGATTTATGTTCACCAATAGGTATTTCGTCCATTTAGGTTACATATAAGTTATATTTTAAATAAAAATATAATACTCTACAAGCAACGAATAATAATTTTTTTGTTCAACTACTGGGGGTATCATGATTAAGTTTTGATTGAAACTTTAAAAAATCAAATTTTGGACACTTCTCAGTAGATGTATTGATGTGGCAAGTTGCATGATAAGTCACATGGTCTCCGAACCTTAGTTATAGCTAGATAAGGGACATGTCCACATTTCAAAAAAAATAGAGGTCCTACGATATTTCATGCAACCGCTACATGCTCACAAAGTTATCCTGCACGACTATTACCCTCTCCCTTACTCTTCCATAAATCCTTCATCCTCCTCCACCATAGTTTCTTCCCAGTCATCACTTATCTACTCAAGCATGTGAACTTTTATTCTCCTAATTGGAACCTATCATATCAACCTTTGTATCAACAAGACAAATATTGAGGTTTGATTTTGGCATAGATTTGATTGGATTTCGTCTTAACTCCTCCCATCTTTCCCATGCTTTGTGGGTGCTTTAAAATGTATATTGTTATGTTCTTCATAGTTCCTTAGGTTTCTATATATTGGATGAATACGATTTTGTATGCACTCTTTCAAGAGTCCAGCTCCTCAGAGTTGTAAGGAGTTAGAAGTTGATGTCTATCATGGAGCAGTAGCTTAAAGAGTTGGAAGAATGAATGTAATATTTATGTTTTGAAGAACAAAGAGCAGAAGCTTGTATTTGTTGTAGCAACAACCATTTATGAATGTAATGGTTGAATGAAGGAATGTAATGGTGTTTGTATGAATGAGTAGCAACTCAGAATGTTTCGTAATGTTTTATTTTGTTAATATAAATTTCAATGTATGTTTTTTGTTTATTTTCTATATTCTCGCCCTTTCAAGTTCCATCAAAAAATAGATTAATCGTCCCACCTTAAAAATACCTTTCTTGTTATTAATAAAGCATATATACTATTATAATGGTGAAAATCACATATTAAATTTTTTTTATGTTTTGAGTTTATTTTGATTAGAGTGGTTTAATTTAATAATAAATTTATGTAATATAATTTTAAAATGTGAAATTTGATTCACAAAATTATTCAATTTTATTTCCATCACTACTTATATTCAAGAATAAATCTTGATCTTTGGATCTCTCATCCACTACCCTAAATCACATTTACAAATGCATAATTGATCTATGTGATTTTTACAATAACAAATTTGAACCTCAAAATATTAAATTTTAAAATTCATTTTTTTTCATTTTCCAACCTTTTCACTAGTCATTGTCAGTCAACTTACTACATACTTGTGTGGATTTTTCTATCATGTTGTATAATTTATGGACATTTTTTATTCATTTGCAAGTTGAAGAAACACACACACACTTATACTAAGAGGGGGGTGAATCAGTATAAGACCAACTTTTTCAATTTGTAACTTTGGCACTCATAAAGCAATAGTCAAAGTATCCACACATGCAAGATCTAACAATAGAGAACACAAGATACACACACAATGTTACGTGGAAACTCTTATGGGAGAAAACCACGGAAAAATATTTCTTTTATATATATCTTCTTGCAATATTTGTAGGCACCAACCCACAAGAGAAACCAATCCCCTTGTCTTATAAGCACCAACCTATTGAGGCTTCAACCTCTTGAGTGAGAGGAACCAACCTCTCGATCTTCACTCTTAGAGGCACCAACCTCCAAAGAAACAAAATGATTATTGTTTGGAACTCCTTCATGAGAAATTACACTTCAAATCACTTCACAAATCTACGTCCACAAAAGGCTCCCTAGATCGAGGCTCAATGTTATCACCTTCAAATCTGCCCAAAATTTCTTTGCAAAATTTGCTATGAAGCTTGATATAAATCTGCTCATAGATTTGATATAAATTCAGTCATAAATCTACACTCACTCACTTTTATATCTAAACTTATACCCTTCATATCTACACTTCTCTTCAAAATCATTTACAATGAATTGCTTTTCTTTCTCAAATGCTTTGAAAAATTCCTTCTTATATTTTTCCCAAAATGGGCAAAACCCCTTCAAAACATTGCACCCCTTCAAATTAGAAACCCTCCAATTTAAATGTGACTTTTCATAATTAATTTGGTTCCTAAAATCAATTCATCCTAGCAACCACCAAAAAAAAAAATTTAAAAGCCAACAGCCCTAAAAGGGGCACCTATCTAAGAAGGGTCGGCCTAGGCAAGAAACTACTTCAAAAAATTATTTTGAATTTTTATTTTAAACTCCAAGGGCGGGGAGGGGGGGGAGGGCGGCGACCAAGATATGAATAAATAAATAATTTTTGGGGCCACTAAACTACACCAAAACACCTTTGACATCAATGAAAATATTTTTTAACAATCTCCCCCTAGGTCATTGATGGTAACCCTGCAAAGAAATAAGCTTAGAAAGCAACAGAAACAACTTCTCCCCTAACTGAAATACTCCTCCTTACTTTACTCACTCCCCCTTATGCTACTTCTTCCCCTTTGACATCAATATCAAAGGCTTCTCCGGGCTAAAAGATGAGGTGATGAAGAGCTCCCTTTGAACACATGCTTCTCTTGAAGGACTTAGTGAATGGATGAGAGTGCTATCACTCCCAATTTCTCACTTAGATACTCAAAAGTATCTTTTGGATGAGGCTTCATGAAAATTTCTACAATTTGGTCCTTTGTAGTAACGTATTCCAACTTTACTTGCTTCTCAAGTACTTTCTCCCTCAAGAAATGATACTTAATCAGAATATGCTTTGTTTTGGAGTGCATAACTAGATTCTTTGATATGTTGATGGCACTTGTATTATCGCAGAGTATGGGAATTGGATGCTCATACTCAACCTTAATATCTTTCAAAGTTAGTTTCATCCATAAAACCTTTGTACAACAAGTTGTTACTACAATATATTTTTTCTTTATTGTAGATGGGGAAATTAATGCTTGTTTCTTGCTTAACCAAGATCCCAGACAATTTTCGAGAAAGAATTCTCCACCACTAGTGCTCTTCCTATCATCAATACTACCTACCTAATCTGCAAGATATGAATAAATAAATAATTTTTGGGGCCACCAAACTACACCAAAACACCTTTGACATCAATGACAATATTTTTCAACAATCTCCTCCTTTGTCATTGATGGCAACCCTGCAAAGAAACAAGCTTAGAAAGCAACAAAAACAACTTCTCCTCTAACTGAAATACTCCTCCTTACTTTACTCACTCCCCCTTATGCTACTTCTTCCCCTTTGACATCAATATCAAAGGCTTCTTCGGGCTAAAAGAAGAGGTGATGAAGAGATCCCTTTGAACACATGCTTCTCTTGAAGGACTTAGTGATTGGATGAGAGTGATATCATTCCCAATTTCTCCCTTAGATACTCAAAAGTATCTTTTGGAAGAGGATTCATGAAAATGTCTACAATTTGGTCCTTTGTAGTAATGTATTCCAACTTTACTTGCTTCTCAAGTACTTTCTCCCTCAAGAAATGATACTTAATCAAAATATGCTTTGTTTTGGAGTGCATAACTAGATTCTTTGATATGTTGATGGCACTTGTATTATCACAAAGTATGGGAATTGGATGATCATACTCAACCTTAATATCTTTCAAAGTTAGTTTCATCCATAAAACCTTTGTGCAAAAAGTCGTTACTACAATATATTTTTCCTTTATTGTAGATGGGGAAATTAATGCTTGTTTCTTGCTTAACCAAGACACCAGACAATTTTTGAGAAAGAATTCTCCACCACTAGTGCTCTTCCTATCATCAATACTACCTACCTAATCTGCATTTGTATATGTTGTAAGGGTGAAATCTTCACCTCGTAGATACTACAATCCAAAATCAATAGTCCCCTTCAAATATTTCAATATTCTCTTGACTGCATGAACATGTGTTTACTTTGGAGCTTCTTGAAATCATGCCACTAAACCAACATGCATAATATCGGACCTTGTAGCTATGAGGTATATCAAACTTCCAATCGTGGATCTATAAATAGTCTAATTTTTGCAAGAGATTGATCATATTTTCTCAATTTACAACCAGTAACCATGGGAGTACCTACTAGATGACAATCTTCCATCTTGAAATTTTTCAACATCTCTTTAACATACTTGGTTTGAGAAATAAATATCCCTTTATCTGACTAGGAGATTTGTAAACCAAGGAAGAAGGATAGCTCTCCCAGCATCGACATCTCGAATTCCTTTTGCATGTTGGAGGCAAAGTCTTGGCATGTCTTATCAAGTTATTTCCCCCAAAAATAACATCATCAACATATACCACAACAATCAACAACTTATCTCCTTCATTCTTGATATGCAAGTTGCTATTTGTCATTCTTCTTTTGAATCCTTTCTCTTAAAGATACTTTTCTAACCTTGAATACCAAGCCCTTGGGGCTTGCTTTAGTCCATAAAGAGACTGCTTTGACAATCTACAAACATAATCTCATTCTATGATAGAATGAGTCCTTCAGGTTGTTCAATGTATACTTCCTCTTCTAGATTTCTATTTAGAAAGGTTGATTTGATGTCCATTTGATGAACTTTGAAATTCTTGAAACTTGCAAGATCTAAGAACATTCTGATAGCCTCCAGTCATACAACAGGGGAAAATGTTTCTTCAAAATCTATTCCTTCAACTTGTGTATATTTCTTGCTTTATTTCTTGTGACTTCCCCATCTTCATTTAGCTTGTTTCAAAAAACCCACTTGATTCTAATGACATTCTTGTCCTTAGGTCTTGGGACAAGCTCCCAAGTTTCACTCTTCTATATTTGATCCAATTTTTCCTCCATAGCCTTGATCTAGTATTTGTCTTCACTAGCTTCTAAAAATTTCTTTGGTTCTTGACTTTGGAAAGAAAACATAGATTTGCATGTTTTGTTGTATTGACAAGTCTTCTTCTTATCTAAATTTATAAGTCTTTGTCTCCAATAATTAGATCTTTAGGATGGTTCTTTTGAACAAATCTAGATGGTGTCTTGGGTGGTGCCTTTGATGGATTCTTCAGATTTCTTTGCTCAACTTCTTTGTTTTCAATTTCTTCCTTTGTTTCTTCTTCTTTGCAATATTCTTCCTTTTGATAATCAATTTCTTGTACTATCTCCTCTTGATTCCTTTCTTTGTCAACCCTCACCTTTTCACTTTCAAAAACTTTGTGCAATATCTTATTGTAGCATTTATAAGCTTTACTCATGGAATATCCAAGGAATATGTACCAAGTCATGGGTAAGTCCACCAAGTTGTGACACAAAAATTGCTCTTAAGATGTCACTTTTTTTTTTAAATCAACAAATTCTGATGTTCATGAGAAAATGAAGATAGTTACACTCAAAATTTAAAGATGCAACAAGAACAAGAGGTGTAGTGCTCTGAATCTACTTTCTAAGCTACTAAATTTTTTTTAAATAATGAAGATTAAGGGTTTCAAAAAGGGGGTCCACCAAAATTCCAATCTTGTTTTTATCAAAAAAACACCATAGCGTCTATTGTGGCCTCCCTAAAAAGTTAACGTTCTTTTTAATTCAAAAATATGAATGGTGAGAAATTAGGTAACACCATGTAGTTCATCCCAGTTTTTTTGGCTATTTTTTTATGAATATATAATATTTTATGAATTTTCGAAGTGGACACATCCTAAAAAGCTAAAATTTGAGCGTGCTCCCCCCAAAAAAATTTTAAAACTAATTGAAAACCACATTTTTCATTACGTGTAGAATGGAGTCTAGTTTATAAAAATGTAATCTATTTCAAAATTTGATGAATGAACAAAAATCTATACCAAAATAGCACATGTTGGTTTTTGACAAAAAATGAAGGCACTAACAAGGAAGTTATAGATGAAAACCTTCGCATAATCAAAACGTTAAAAAAATTATATGGTTATATAGGTAAGAGAGAGCCTAACTTCATCACGGTTTTCTTATAAACTTGCATTGAAAGACGTGTAAACCTGATGGTTAGCACAACCAAAAAAGTGTAAAATTTTGTTGTGCTTTTAAAAAATCACGTCCTTGACACAAAATGGTCGTACCAACCCTTTGGGTTGGATTCCCAAGGAAAAATCGAACCCTTTGGGTTGGTATTTTCCAATGCAAACCATTTGGTGCTCTCCAAATGTAATGCAACTTTTGGAACTCGCCAAATTGATTGCATTGACAAAAAAACCAACTTCACTTTCTCTTTTTCTCTCTCTACCACACTTTGATAAGCCTTAGAGTTTATGGCTTATGATCGATGATGGATAGTCGAGGCTTTACCTTTCACTCCCTCTCTGCCTCCTTCCCTCTTAATCAATACTAACCCTATTCTCTCTCAACCCTCTCTAAGTCCCTCCCACCCTCTCTACCTTTCCTTCCCTCCTTAACCTCATCTCCATCCTTGTCTCCCTACCTCTCTCTTCTTCTATCTCCCTTTGTTATTGTTTCTCACCCATTTCTCTCCTTTCTCTCGATTGCTACCTATCCCTCCCAACCTCTCGCTCTCACCATTTCCAAGTCTCTCCCTCATCTCATTACCCACCTCTCTCCCCCCTCTATCTCTCATCTCATTCTTATCTCTCTCCCTCCTTGTCTCATTACCCACCTCTCTCCCCCCTCTATCTCCCATCTCATTCTTCTCTCATCTTCTCTCTCCCTCCCCTCTCTAGGTCATCACGTCTTTATCTCCTCCTCCCTATGTCTCACTCCCTCCATGTGTACCTCTCCCTCCATCCCTTGTTACTCATCTACCAGGATACTTGAACCCTTTAACTCTCCCTCTCTTCTTTCTCCCACTCCCTCTCCCTTTCTCCCTCTCTACCTTGCCTTCCCTCCTTACCCCCATCTATATCCTTGCCTCCCTACCTCTCTCTTATTCTCTTTCCCTCTATTATTTTTTCTTTCCCATCTATCTCCTTTCTCTCGATCACTACCTCTCCCTCCCACCCTCTCTCTCCCCTCATCTCCATGACTCTCCCTCCTTCCCTCTTTACCTTTCTACCTACCCCTCCTTGTCTCATTACCCACATCTCTCCCCCTCTCTATCTCTTTGATCCATATCTCTCCCCCTATGTCTCTCACCCCTCTTTGTTTCTTTATCCCTCCCCTCTCTACATCATCTCCTCTCTAATTCCTTCCCTAAGCCTCTCACTCCCTACATGTTTTCCTCTCCCTCCATCCCTTCTTACTCCTCTACCAATACTTCCATTTCTCTCTCCCTCTCTTCTATCTCTCACCTCTCTCTACCCCTCACCTCTCTACCTCTCCCATCTCTAGGTCTCAATCACTCCTTTTCTACCTCTCCATCCCTCCTTATCCATCTCTACATCTCACTTCTTGTCTCATTACCCACCCCTCTTCCCCCTCTATCTCTCTCACCCCTATCTCTCCCCCTATGTCTCTCACCCCTCTCCCTAGGCTTTGGTCTCTCACCTCTATATCTCTCACGTCTCTCTAGTTATTTCCCTCCCTCTTGATGAAGGGTACTCCCCTTACAAGCTCAAACTCATAGCACTAACACAAATAGAACAACCAATTACAGGAAGAAAACAAGAGATTCTATTATTCTAAAATGGAAATGAAGATTACAACACCACATGGGTTGTTTGATTACAAAAGCATCAGTCACACAAGCATATCAGAGCCTTCGAACTCTGCTCAATGATCTCAGCATACACCCATCTGCTACTCCCCCACCTTCTCCCCTAACTCTCTGTCTCTATATATCTATCTCCTCCTTCAGGTCGGATTCACTCGATAGTCTTTCCCTCCATGATGTCTTAGTACCGCCTCATCATCTAATGAATATCAAGATCTCCCAGGCAGTTACCTCATTATCAACTTAACTTCATTCCTATTCATCCACGTCGGGTAATCATTTTGAATCTTATGCTTTATCATTAGGCCGACGCCAATTGCAGGTTGAAATTGCGTTGATACACAATGGAGATGTGAAATTAACAAATAATATCGTGCCACGGTTCGCCACCTTGTAACTTGTCTTTCTACTGTCATCAATCCATTCATGTTTCTGTCAATCCACCTGCCATCACAATGTCGAGGGGACTTCAAATCCTTTCATTATGATATGGAAAGGTTCCAACGATGAAGCTCCCTATAGGATGTTGAACGAACTCTTTAACAACTCCCACCAAAGTGAGAATGTCTCGCTGATATTGCTTGCAGCCTTGACCCAGTGGTCCCACTGCCTACATGTCACCCCTTAAGCCATTAGATATCTTCCTTTGAATCCACACCATTTCCTGTTATATCGTCAACAAAGGATATGGGCCCACAAAATCCTAGCAGGTTGTCGAGCTTTTGCCACCTGTCATTTCTGACATCATTGTTCACCTTTATTGTCACTCTTTCGGGTCCCATGTCGAAGAGACTCTTGAAATTGTCTCGTCGAGATTCCACTTTCTCCTTGATGAAATGCTTATCAGAATTTCAAAGAGACTCCCTTTAATATTCCATGGAAAATGACATGTATCTCCGATATGAGCATGCCAAACTTGCGAACACCCTGTCGAAGTATCGAAGGGGCTCATTATTTTGTCTTTCTGACACCCATATGTCAACCTGATGAATACCTTCAACCGATGTAGATTCACATTACTTCCTGTCAGCTATCACTATCACCAAATCGAAGGGATGTGGAACAAATTTTTTTTGAAATCTCCCTGTCACTTCGATTGTTGAACGAAGACCGAGTGACGAAGTTTGTTCCTCCTAAGCCTGAACTTCTGTAGACCACCATAATCAATGAATTTCCATCTAATTCAACCCTTACTAAAAAGAAATTACTCAATTTGATGCAAGATCACTCTTTTCCCTGGATGCTCCTGCATCACCTCTCCACCTCTCTCCCTCCTCCTTACCCCTCTTTCCCTCTTTGTGAACTTCTCTCTCCTTTTTTTTCTATCTTTCCCCTCACCTATATACCTCTCCCCTCTCTATGTATTTGAGTCACTACTTTCCAGCCTCTCCATCCCTCCTTAGTTATCTCTACCTCTTCATTCTTCTCTCTCTCCTCTTTAGTTTCCCTCCCCTC
>VDFB02058242.1:702721305-702783345 GCA_007258455.2 Sequoia sempervirens | reverse complement strand
TCTCACCTCTATCTCCTCCTCACCTCTCTACCTCTCCCCTCTCTAGGTCTCTTATTTCTCCTTCTCTACCTATCCATCTCTTTTTAACCATCTCTACGTCTCTCACTCCTTGTCTCTTTACTACTCCTCTAGGTCTCTCCCACTCTTATCCCTTATCCTCTTCATTATCAATAAATCTCATTAAACCTCTCCCTCCATCCCTTGCTAATCCTCTAGGTCTCTCCTAGTCTTCTCTCTCCCCTTTATAGGTCTTCATGTAGGATCGAGGCCTTGACAATTGCAAATTATCTATATAGAAATTTTCGTGCTCACTAAATTGTGAAGTCTCCAATCAGAGCGTTTGGTGCTCACAAAATTACAAAACCTTTTTGCAACATATTTGTGCTCACCAAATTTGGCAAGTGCCAAATGGTGTTTTCCAAAAATGGTAAAAAGTGGAGTTGACCCATGATACATGCCCATAATTCTCTGCCTTTGGCTGGTTCTACGCTTGTTCTGACAAACAAATGCCTTTTTATGCAATTGACTCATTGTAGTACCATATTATGCTTGCTCCATCACCTTTTGAGCACCAATTTACTTGTTGGACAACATAGAAGAAGATAATTTGAAGTTTCTACATCAAATTTAATTATCTCTGGTAATATATTCATATTTGTTGAATTGAAATGTATATATTGAGTTTTTTTGTTTAGTTTTGACAATATAGACCATTATTTTCATAATTCTTTTAATTATAATAGTTTTAAATAGAATTCAACATTGAATTAGATGGAAGTTGCATAAAAAGTTGAATTTTTGAGGAGTTAGAAGAAAAAAATGGAAAACATATAATTTAGATGAATTTATGTAAACTTATATAGAGGATTTCAACAACACAAACATGCTTATGTATTCCATTTTCATTGCTACAGTAGTCCATTTCAATCATGGTTAGTGGAATTCACTATTTTTCATTGTAGCTAGATGGCTTTTGTGTAAAGGGTCTAGTGATATACCATTAATTTTTAAGGGTCTTGTTTGAAGTTTATGACATGGTGTATATTTGATCGATTTGTATGGGGTTTTTTTTGTTACAAAGAACTCCCAAGATATGCCTTGTGTTCTTGTCGACCATGTATCATGGTTGACTCTTGTGATTCATGATGACATGTGAAGGATTTGAGTCTTATGTGTTTTTTATGAGATTTATGTAGCTAGTTTACACATAACCATTACTTTTTTTTGGTTTTCTTGTGCATTAGAACTAGTTAGCATATTTTTCACATAACCTTGTTCACCCCCTATTAAAGCTACACTACATGAGATTTTATTTGGGTGCACCTTTTATAAAATATTTTTACTAATGCACATCAATGATGATCCAACACAAGGGTATATTATTTCTACCACTACCACAACTTGGTGACCATATCCACTATCAATAGGTCATTCCAACACTTTTCTTGATGATATGTTCTTATAACTTCACTATACCTTCTGTAATGGCGTAAATTTACACCTAGGAAAATTTCCCATTTATTTACCTTCATTTTAGCCTTACAAATTCGATAATGTAAATACCTACTAGTTTTATCCCGCTTTGTCCACATGTCCCTGTCATTTTGTGTTAGTGAGGGAATTATTGTCAGGGACACACATGTGTCATGCAGACGTCCTAATAATTTTTCCTATATCTGGAATCTACAGAAGTGTTATGATTACTAGGTTCCTGCAAATGTAACATTCCCTACCAACTATTGACCGAAAAAAATTGACTATTTTCCTCCATTTACCCATTCAAACTTCATTATTTCACTCTCTTAAGCAATTTTATCAACTTCTATCAACCTCTCTCATTCTTGCAACACTTCTTGATCATTCTTCCTCTATTCTCACTCTTTCTTGCTACTACCAGCTTCTTGCTTGGCTTCTACAATATCTTCTTACTCCAACACCATTGTCATTGTAGGTTTACGAAGCTCTATCTCCTTGGCATGGTGTCATCTATCTTCTTCTTCCTCTCTCAGCCTTCGGTGCTTATAGAAAGGGAGGTGATATTGTGTCTTTATATTTTCTTGAATTATTGTTCTTGTAGAGTAGAATTTAAGTTGTCATTTCTCTCTACTTCATTGTATCATTTATATTCTCTTCTTTATCACTTTCTCTATATTGTTACATATTTGGCTATCTATGGAGGTGGGAACATCGAAACGAGGACTTGACTAAGGCAAGTTACAAACACAACTCCAACATTTTTCCTAACTGTGTGTGTAGGTGTTGTTCATTTTCTTGGATCTAGCTAGAGAAATGGACCATATCTAAGTTGGAATTCTTTTTATTTCTTTGTCATTTTTTTGTTAGAGTAGTTTTTATAGTATTCTTCTTATTGTACTTTGCATTTCCTTTAATTTTTTGTCAAACTATAAAACTTCAATATTCGGGTCGTCAGTAGACTATGTGAGTTCTGGTTGTCACTGACCCTCTATCTATAAAGGATTCCAGTGTGTCCCTAAGACTCTAGCATGACACATTGAAGTTCGACTCCCACATTGTCGTCCTCTGATAGAGAGTTGTTTGGTTTGCAATCTAAGAACTATGTAGTCTAATCACCTGATTCTGAAAAACATCTATCATAATCTAAAGGGAAACAGGGTTTTGTTTGTCCTTCCTTTTCATCCTATCCTTTCTTCTTTAACTTATTAGGTAGTCTGAGGTAGTTTAGGGTAGTTCATTACTTTAGGCTCTTCCATGACATGAGAGCCTTGGGAGTGATGAATTCTCATTCTCTACATTTTTAGTGAACCCAACGTGAACTCTTGGTTTTCATTTCTTTGTGTGGAAAATATTTCTCTTGTGTCTTGGATGCATTATAGATTTGTGTGACATGAAACTTTATGAGCTTTATGACTCATTCTACAACCTCCCAGCATGTGGTTAGAAGGAGTTTGCGACATATAGGGATGGAATCTAAGAAGGCCACCACTCTTACCTTTTAGGAAGTGATTTCAAGGATTTCTACTAGATTATCGAGCCCCTTTGGAGAAGTTTCCACACATGTTCCTACCCCTTGTGCTTCTCCTTCTACTTCGTTTATGGAGGAAGATGATGCTCTTAAGGTCTTCACAGAGCAACTTCTTTTTCTAGACAAAAGAATCAAGGATTTTGAGTTCGTATTTAGAGAAAGACAAAACTCTTGCTAAAGTCGCTACAGTTGTTAACAAATTGAGAGCTATGTTGGACAAGGACTAGATAGGTCTATAATTTCTTTAGGGCCTTGCGGATATTGTGGACACTCATTTCCCAGCCTATAATCCTAACTTGGGCACTGCTTGAGACCTTGGCTTCGAGACCGTTGAGAGACAACTAGAAGTATTGATGCCTAGGGTTTCAGTACATGTATGAATGAGATTGGCCCTTCTATTAACATCGCCTTTGGACCTCAGCAAACCCCCACCATTAAAGTAAGCAAGGTACCCTTGGGTTTCAATTTCACCACTCCTAATGCTCCTAGCAGTAATCCTGGAGCCCATACTGGTCTTGGTGGTGGGGTCTCTGTTGGTATGGAGGTAGGTGGCTCTGGTGGTTTTGGTGGTGGTTCCACTAGTCCTTTTTCATTCTCTGACCCTGTCTTAAACACTTTATTATAGAATATAGGACAAATGCAAAACCATTTGGTGAACCTTTCTTCCTCTTCTTCTCAACCTATGTTTCAACCTTTCTTTCATTGTAGTCCTTTGTCCATCGCTATTTTGAACACTCTTATCCCTCAAGAGATGGAGATTCAAAAATTTGAAAAGTATGGTGGTCATGGAGACCCTCAGACACACATTTTGGCATACAATGCTATGTGCACTAATTTCTTCCACCATGATGCTATGATGGAAAATATTTTTCCATAATCCCTTAAGGATTTTTCCCTTGAGTGGTATTACAATCTACTAGATAGTTTCATCTTTTTGTTTGATCAATTGGTGAATCAGTTCCTGAGGCAGTTCCAAGCTAACATCAGGTCAAAGATGAAATTCTCTTGTTTCAATTTTGTGGAGATTGTTGAAATAATTTCATTGATGTTATCATTTGGCAACATGAGCATGAGGAACAAGAAAAGGTATATAATGATGTGTTGCAGTGTTGTCATTGATGTAAAAATTGTAACCTATGTGAAGAATTTGGTTGTAGACCTTTTTGATTAGTTCTGATAGGTTTTTGAGTTGTTGAGGAAGACTTATTTGCAAGGTGGTTTGATCCAAAAAAGTAAGTTGTGTGGGAAATTGACTAAGTGTCAATTCGGCTAATTTAGGGTAATAGTGCATCTGTGTTTGGATCCACACCACTCTGTAAATAAAGTATTCACTCTATGCTTCTAGCATTATTTTATTGGATGTTATTTGTATTTAATTCCAAGATTTCATCATGTTTGGACAAGCGGATTGAAATTTATGAGTAACAAAAGTTTGGCCTAACAAATTAAAGTTATTCTCTACATCTGGTATAGTTGTGTAAGAGATTTTGTACTTCTCCATGAATGAGTCTTTGGCTTTGCACTTTTGAGGATAATTTTCTAGATGGTAGTAGAGTATGAATTCAAGTTGGTATCGAGTTTTGAGGTCCACATGTTGAGATGTGGATACACAGTTGAAGGATTTTGCTATAAGGTCTTATGTCATGTCGACCTAACAAGTTTGATGTTATGTGAAGGTCAAATAAGTGTTGTAGTCTAATGTGGGATCTAATATAGGTCCATGCCAACCTATTTTAAGTTGTTTTGAGTTTTGAATTTTGGCATGAGATATGTATGAAATTTTTGGAGCCGACAAGTTATATTTTGGGTGTTACATCTAATTAGACTGACCTAACTGATGTTAGAGTTGATGTAGATATATATGCTGAATTCTTTCGGTGTTTTGAGACATGACATGAACATATGAAGTGTAATATGAAGATCCTACATGTGAATATTATTAGAGCAATGTGAATTTAAGTTGTGAACATTGAGTTCAAGATTGAAGTGATGTGAATGTGGAGGAAAGTAGAGTGCTAGATTTGATTCAAATGAAGTGTGTAAAGTTAGTTTATTGAGCTTCAATGGAACTATATTTCATGCATATGAAAGATACAATTGTAATAGTTCAAAATAGGTTGTGAGCCACCATCTCTCTTCTATACTTTTCTCTGTGGACGATGAGTCTACTTGGATAGTGAGTCCACCTATAGTGAGCACTTCTGTAAATATACTATAACCGGTTATAACATATTGTGAGCTAAGCCTCATCGTGGTTTTTCCATTTTAGGTTTTCCACATAAAAATCTTTGTGTTTATGTGTTATGTGATGTTGTGAATGTTTCACGCTTTCTTTCTTTATTATAGTTGAATTTTTTTTGGTGATTGGATGTTTAATATTTGAATGGTTTAAGAGAATACTAATTCACCCCCCTCAATATTTTGGGTGTTCAACAATTGGTATCATAATTAGCTTGGTTCCTTGGAAGAAGCTTAACTGCTTTGGGAAGATCTTGGAGGTTGAACACATGGCTGAGAGAAAATTTCCTACTCCTCAAGAAGAGTTTCCTACAGTTAGAATCATAGAAGAAGATTGCATGCTTGATAAAGATGAACTTAAATTTTCCCTTGCAAATCTTAAAAAGACTGAAGATAGAAACAAAGATTTGAAAGAAAATATCAAAGAAGCAAATGAATACATCAAAAATTTGAGAGAGAAAATCAAGAAGTTTAGAGAAAGGCATAAAGAATTCAGTGAGAAAATAAAGCAAGCAAATGAATTCATCACTGGTCTAATAGTGCAAGTTGAAGAAAAGAAAAGAATTGAAGAATGTTTGAATGCAATGGTGAAAAGAAAATCAGAGGAATGTGCAAGGCTTGAACAAGAAGGGGTAAATTTGAGATCAAATTTGGAGAAAGCAAGGAGTCATGAAGACAAATTCAAAATGAGTGCTACAAAGCTTGATGAGGTGATTGCAAGTCAGAAAGGCTCTAAAAACAAGGGTGGATTAGGGTTTGAGATAGGAGAAAGTTCAAATGCAGGAGAGAAGATCAATGAACCAAAGAAGATTGAAGCTAAGAACAATGGAAAGCAAATTCAAAATCAAAGAAATGAATCCAAAAGACCACTGATATGACAACTAAATGCACAAAGGTACCCATCTTTTAATGGTTTATGTCATTCTTGTGATAAATTTGTACATAAGGCAATGGAATGTAGAAGCAAAATGAATCAGAATGCCCCATTCTTTTTTTGGTCAATGTTTTATATGTAAAATATTTGGTCATAAAGCTAGTGAATGCAGAAGTCAAATGATGAATGGCTATAACAATGGTAGAATGATTCAATCTTTAAATGGCTACTATTATACATGTTATGGATTTAGACACAATGCTAATCAATGCAAATCTAGAGTGAATGGAAGGAATACTATTCAGAAGAATGTTGTATGTTACAACTACAATAGACCTATAAATGTTGTAGAAGCATAAATCCAAGGAAATATAATCCGGTAAAAAAGGAATGAATCAGTTAAAAAGGTTGATCTGGTAGAAAAATAAGGAATTAGAAAAGATTTAGAGAAAGAAGGAAGATACATAAGTCAAGGAAGAATATGTACCATCCTTTGATGCAGAAGTTTCCTCTGAAAACTAAGTTAAGAGCTATGGCTTAGAGGGAGCTTTGATGAAAAATTGTTGTCCCCTGCTAGAGAAGAGGTGTGGATGCCTCAACACGAAGATATATGATGAAGATCAACAAGCTTGATCTATTGGTGAAGATTGTGGAAGAAAACATCTTAATGTGAAAGTTTGTGAAGCTTCAGATGTTGACTATGCACACAGATGAAGGGTTGACAACTTTATTTTTTAAAGCATTCAATCCAAAATTAGGGAAAATCGAAGGATTTTAAGTGATTTCACTAAGGAAAATGTATTTCACAAACGAATTCAAGGAGCAGCACAGTGAGGAAAGAATTCGAAGTGATCAAGGTGAATTGAGATTTAGTGCATTGAAACCCTAGTTCAATGAGCTAAGATAAAGGTATTTACAAATCTTGTTTACCCTATTTTTTGAAGAACTTTGTTGGAAAAGCAGTTTAAATCCATTTTGCAATGGCTGTAGTGCCCCTCCATATTGATCTTCTGGATATTTGAGTAAGTGAGTTTTGTGATCTTGTTGTTTATGTGTTATTGAGTTACGTGGTAAACGTAATGACTTTATTTAATTAGTTTATTAAATTAAAATAATAATTAATAAATCAAATTGTGAAATATAAAGTTTAAAGCTTATTAATAAATAATTGTTAATAAATGTAATAGTATATCTTAATGTTTTAGTTGTTAAACGTGAATTTGAGATAAATATTAAATAATGAGATCTTAAGTAATTACGTGGGGAGATAAATATGAAAAAAAATTTAAATCAAACAAAACGGATAAGATTTTGTTTATGGATGTTTTTTTTGGGGAAAAGTGGAATAAAACAAGAAGTTTTCTTCATGCAGTTGTTGGAACTTAAAAGATTGCTGTTTTTTTTTTGGTGATTTTAGATTTTGCTCGTTTCTTTTTGTTTTCTTCAAGAAAATATGTAATGGATCTGATGAGAGATTTGTGGGGGGGGAGGAAAGTCTTCTCGGGGGGTTGGAGATTGGTTCTGAGATGATATTCGATATTCGCTGGATCTTTGAGGGTCCTAACCTGAGCAATGGATAGAGGAGATAGGAATTAGCTCAGAAGGGCAGTGGAAGCAAGGATTTCGTCAGAGAATGGACAACGTCGAAAGATTAGAACTACTTGACCGATCAGATGGTAATATAGACTCGCCAATTTATGGCCAACCCACCCGTAATAGGTACGGCGATGAACCCTGACTTAAGTATTATTTGTTCCTTCTTTGCAAAGTGTCGAATCTCTTTATTAGAATATTTGCTCGATTTGAGTGATTTCCTTGCAACTCAAATTGAAGTTTCCTTGTTATCAAACTGTAATTTTGACTTGGGTTTTCGTACCACATTCAACAAATTCTGCTTTTGGCTTATTTATTACCATTATCCTCCGTAAATCGCAGCCTATAATAGGTGCTTGTTATTGTCATGATGATTCTGTTGGTTTGATGTGTCTGGATTATGAAGGTTCTTCAGCCGCCCCTCATGATTGATTCTTTTTATGATACTTTATATAATTTCCATTTGATATATCTATATCTCTCTGAAAAGAATCTGTATTCAGGACAAGTGAATCCTTAACCTGGTTCGTGTGCCTCCCTTTCACTACTGTCATTGCCTTTGCAGCTCTGGGGTAGGCTATCATGCTGATGTCTCTTTTCTTGCGCTAAGTTTGTACTGCCCCCATTCGCTTGGTGTTGCCGCTGCCTTGACAGGGTATTAGTCATTGTTTTAAAAGCTTTTACAATTTTTCCTTTTTCTCACACCCTACTCAACGCCTTAGTGCCTATATGCATGATTTGTATTATTTTCGATGTTCAAAGAAGGGCCAATATAGCTGCGCCAAGTAAGATCACATCTTTTCTAAGTCAGCGTCTCCCAATATTCCTCCAACGCAGCATACTATTGCCTGATGCCTCATGAAATTGGAATTCCCATGCTGTATTTGGTAAGCCAGGTTGTTAGAAGTTTAAATTTAATACGACATGTAATCTAATATGCTTTTGAAGTGTATGTCTTAAGAAGAAAATTCGATTCCATTTTGGTGGTTGGGTACTGGTATGACCTTGTCATTGGTAAGCTTATTGTTCTTCAACTCTCACCCATACTTCACAATTTATGTTGTGCCTTCTTATTCTCAACATAGTATTCTCCCTAAGGACTACGTCTGTGGTTATAGTCTTAGCTTTTAATATCTAATCGTATTCTTGTAATCTGGTACATTGTGTATTGATTCCTATGCCTTCTTCCCCTGTTAATAGATAGATTTATTGAATGTTGTTTTGGTGTTCCCATTCCTCGTAGCGAATTAATTTGGACGTCGACACAGTATCAGTTTGCATAAGTGTTCGGTCTCTAATGTTTCGTTACCTTTTATCTTATTTTATTCCCAATTGAAACTCTTGCTCAAATTGGGTATAGCGTCTATATAAACTTTAGGCTGCCACTTTTAGTTGTGATAGTTGGATTATACCATCAAAAGTGTGATTCTTGTAGTTCATATAATTATATGTAAATTGGTGCATGGAAGTGAATGGCACTGGTTAAATCTGAGTATTGGAAATTTCGATCTATTAGTATTAGGTTTAGTTTTTTTTTATGTTTATATATATGTTTCTTGCTACTTTCGAGTGCCCAATCTTATAAATATTTATATATATATGGGAACAGATTAACATGTGTAAACCTTAAGAGTAGGAGGGGAAATAAGTTTCTAGTGTGTTAAGAAGAGAAGGAATTATAAATATATGGTTATTTCTTGGCATAGATAGAACGATGATTTAATTCCTTATTGTAATTACGTTATAGTCCTCTTATAGAATATTAGTGTATTTAGTTCTTCCAATCTTGTGTAGGTGGAATGATTTATGTACCTTATTCCAAATTTATGTGGCTATTGTTATAATTGGAAATAATATATATTAATTCATATGTCATATTCATGAAGGAATTAATATTATTATTATTGTAAAGGATAACCATGTCTAGGCAAGTCATTTGACCACGTAGGTAAATAGGGTGAATAAATCTAGTTGATCTTTTATGGAATTAGTGTCATCAATTCTAAACTCAACATTTGGTACCAAGTCTTTACTTAAATTATAGTAAAACTTGTTATTATGTGACGTCCCATATTGGGAGGGTCATATTTAAGGAAATAACTAGTCTCCTTGTTTGGAAGCTATATGTAAAATTGAATTAGAATACTGTTAGTTATTAAATGAATGTTGTTTGCTTGTGAGTTATAAAATAGTTGTGTTGATATGGTAGTTTTGTAAAGTTGAAGAATATGGGTAGAATTAAAATAAGTAGATATAGTTTCTTTAATGATAAATGCTCTAGTAGTTTAAAGAACTTAAGATATTACCATAGTATGATAGTTTGTTCTCTGTTGATTTGTAAGTGATTGTGGCGAGCTTTATAATCCTTATAGTTGAAATATAAGATCTTTATGAAAGTTAATTAACTAGGAAATTGTATTGCGAGTGCCTCAAATATTATTATTATTATAGGGAAATATTCGTTTAATTTGATAAGGGATAACCTAAAAGGTGGAAACAATAATTTCATGGTCATGGTGGTTGTTTGTCCTAGTTGGGTTAAAGGATAAATTTTGACGGTTAAACTTGACGTTATTTTCCTTTTTAATTGTAACTTGTGTGTTAAGAATAGATCTTGATGCTTTTGGTTTCTTTTAATGCGTCTTCCTCTTGGGTTGTCAGATTTATGGTGAGCTTATTATTTGAAATTGTGGTGGAGTATGTGTGTGATGCTTGACTGTGATGTTTATGTTTTTATTGAATACGATCTTTTCTCCTTTGCATTTATACTCCATTGGTGTATCTTGATACTTACTTATGTGGAAACCCACAGTGTTATCTTATCCTCCATTGAAGTTGTGGTTATTTGGTCAATAGGCTTCCAGAGGCAAAGGTAATCTTGTTTCATATTGATTCTTCATTGATTTGGTTCTTGCCTAGATTTTGATCTTAAATGTGATTTTGAATTATGAGTGGGTTGTACCTGATGTTATGAGTGTTTATGTATTTGGCTATTGGCGAGATGGTAAATGCCTCGCATGTCATTTGTTGAGATTTAATGTTTTGTTCGTTATGGTACAACCCTTGATTTTGATTATGTTTTGGGGTCTCCGGGGAGAGTGGCTCTTCGTGGGGGCTGGCGCCTCAAATAGGAGGAAGGGAACAAGATAACCCACGTAAGAGTTAGAGTAACAAGTGAAAACCTAATAATAGAACTTAGGGGAATGGGTAGTAATAACATAATAAGATAATCTTGGATACCTCGTCTATCCATTAGGGCTATCGTAGACTAATGGTAGACTGAGAAGGCCGTGGTTGGCAAAGTCGTTACCTCGTCCTCATGAGAGGGGTTAACAGCTCTGCATGAGTCACCCTATGGGGTCGGCGCCTCAAGTAGGAGGAAGGGTCAGGATAACCATAGATGGGGGTCGGCGCCTCAAGCAGCTTGGTACAGCCGGTGCTTGGAGGAAGGGCACAGGATAACCCATGTAGGACTATGCGATGACACTCTCCACTAGTTTCCCTTATGCTTTGCTTTCTTGGTTGCCTCTAGAAGAGTGTTATGATTGTTGCCTTAGATTTACTTTGCTAGTGATTATGATTGTTGTTGTTGATTTATCTATGATGTGTCTTTATGGTCTTGTGTTTACTATGATTGCATCTTGGTTGTTGTCATTTTTTTTATCTATGGAATCTTTTGTTGTTGATTTTGGAGTTATTGTTACTATGATATTCTTTATTGGGTTGGTCTTGTGGCATTCTTGGTCGCGGTCACTTTCTTGTCAGCTCCTTAGCACGGGGGGTGAGTCTTCGAACCCACGTGGTCAGGTGGAACATGCTAAGCACCCCATTGGGTCCCCAATCGAGGATCATGAGGTGTGGATTGGTGTTACTTGCAGTGACTCTAGAGTTATATCCGACGTGGAGCTAGTTATGATCATTGTATTCATCTACCCAGTTGTATTACTCTATCTTGTTGTATGGTTCCTGTTCATGTTGGGGAACACTGTTGTATCATTGTTACTCTTGAGCATTGTAATGAAATGTAATGATAAACCTTGTACGACTTTTGATCCATGGCTGATATTTTTTGATGTGTTGTATCTATGGAAACTTGTTCCTAGAGTTTAAATGAAGAGAGAGAGAGTTCATCATCATGAGTTGGAGTTATTCATGTATATGTTGTTTTTTCGTACGTGGATGGTTTCTTATTAATGTCTTGCCATGTATGTGTTACATTGTAAATGTTTACTTTGTTATGGACTATATCTTTGGCTTTCATTCCTTATCGTCGTTGTTTGGATTTAAGTTTCGTAATGACTCCTCATGTACCCCAAGGGACATAAGTGTTAGCGAATTTGTTTAATTAAGTTTTATGTCTTATGATTCAATGTGCATCTCTTGTATGTTTAGATTTACGTTTTTAAAAAAAATTGTACGGTAATTATTGTATTAATTGTCCTTTGGGGTTCGCACGACAGGGCGTTACAATGGCTACACCAAGGGTTATCGAGGTAATAGAGAAACTACAACCTAAATTCAAGAAATATCCCATGAAATCTATAGAAGATTACCCATTAGGTGCATTTTCTCATATTCCTTATGGGTTTTTTCCAACTGAAGATATTAAGATCTATATTCATGGGAAAATGGATGAATACCCTCACATTAAGCTAGGAGACTCATGGGAAAATGAGCTAACTAGAGAATATTTTGCCCTAAAACTAGAATATAAAAAACATAGTTGCTAAGAAACTACATGTATGGTAATGGTTTCCAAATTTTTGCTATGAGAGCAAATGGGTTAGAATGGAACTTAGTAGAATTCACGATCAGTTTGTTTGGATTGATATGCCTAGTATGATAACTAAGTGATAAGAGAGGTTACTAGACTATGCTCCACCAGAACCATTCCTATTTTGAAATATGTCAAAAATGAAGTGGTTATGGAGCTTACTGGTGCTATTTATGATAAGAGAGCCCTAATCGTCAACACTATCATAAATCTTGTTGTTAGGTATGTTGCAATGGTTATTGGATATAAGATCTATTTTACCAACAGGGAAAACTCAATATCTGCCACTACAATTAGTGTGGCATATGAAATGGTTGAAAAGGGTGTGGATTATTATCTTTGTGAGTTTCTTAGGCAAAAATTGATGGAGAACCTGAAGAAAAATAAAGGTGAAGAATTATGCATTTAAATATGGTACTTTGGTTATGTGTTTGCTATTTTATTTCTTGAAGGATCTTTCTAAAACTAGAAGTGTAATCTGGATGAAAGGAATACCAATTTCCCACCAGATTGCAGACTTCATGAGAAGTATTGGAGATGTTAAAGCATGAGATGATTCTCTTGTTGCTTTCTTTGTAGCATTTCAAAGGAGAATGTATGAGAGAGAAAGAATCCCAAGGAAAATAGTTGAAAAATACAAGAATGACATTACATTTCTTGTATCAACAGATTAATGCATTATGGAGTCAATGGAGCTAAGAACTATATGGGTTCCTGAATTAGGATATGAGGCTATAGAGGTAGATCTTGTTGGTTTTGTTGATGTTTTGTTGAAGAGTCCCAAAGATGTGCCACCAAAGAAAGATATGACACATATTAGGATAAATCCATGGAGGTGCACATGGAACAAATGAAACCAATAATTCAAAAGAAGGTCAAGAAGATGGTGGAAGAGATTATAGAGGAAATGGGTGTATCAAAGGAACAAATGCAACACTTAAGAGAAGAGAAAGCTAAAGGAGAATCAAGTGGCTCGAGCGCAACCATAAGAAGATATGATAGAATAGCTACCACTCCTCTGACTATCTAGAAGTCTTTCGAGGCTATACCATCTGTTGGTGAAAAGAGGAAGACAACTGTCAGTCCTCTTGTAAGGGAGAAATCCCCTCCAGTTGTGCAAACCACAAGAGCTGAAAAGAATACTACTACTGCACCACCTATTGCCCCTTCCAGAAGAAGAGTGAAGCAAAAGGTAATGAGAGAGAAGGGTATAGGCATCAATGTTGTAGAAGAAGAAGAAGGACCACAATTGTTCCAGAGAAGGAGAAGTGGTGCTTCACAAGGTTGAACTAGTGCCAAAAGAAGAAGGTTTGACGTTATTGACAATGAGAGTGAAGAGGAGATCAAGGAATAAAAGAATAAATTTGTTATTCATATGAGGGAAAAGAATAAAGAAGCCACCAAGAAGGCTTCTCCAAAGAAGAAGAAAGGAAAAGAAACAAGTCAAAAGAAGAAGACTCTGGGTGAAAGCAAAGAAAAAGAACAAACAGTACCGGTAAGGCCTCACTCACCCATGAAATTAGAGGCATTGTTTAATAGAATTTTAAATATAATGAGATGCTAGGAGAGATCGCAACTCTTTATAAATATGTAGATGATGTGGATAAGGTCACCTTTATTGAATCTATAGTCAAGTACATTGTTGTTCTTGAGGTTGATATGAGGAATATCAAGAAACATATTCCTGCATATTTATGGAATATTTTGTTGGAAAGAAGAAAAGAAGTTGTAGAAAAGGAATCAAGGCTTGAGGAAGAAGCATTAGAAAGAATAAGTGCTCCTCTCTCCAATGATGAGAGAGCTTTGGCCATAGTAGTCAACAAGGAGCTAAGGACAAAGCAAAGGATGACTACCCTTATGGGAAAAGATCAAAGTGATCTTGAAAGGCTTAGGAAGGAAAGCAATGAAAAAGCTAAGGAGATTACACAAAAGTTGGGAATGATACCAGAAGATAGGGAAGAAGTCAATGCTGAAATCACTAGTAGAATTTGGAAAATAAACATGACTGCGTGACTAAAACTTTTAGTCACGACAACTAAAAATGACTAAATTCTACTATTTTTTTGCAACACGGCTATAAATGACCAATTTAATTTTTGAGTAAAAAACACAACTAAATAATTCGTCACACAAATAAAAATTAGAAAATATGATATTAAAGTGGGTAATTAAAAAAATATTTTCTGCTTTCCCGCCGCTATTGGTTTTTGCTCCTCCAAACTCTTCCTCACTGGTATTGATCTTTCACTTCTCCAATTTGGTGAGCTGCAACCCGAAAATAAGTTTTCGATGAGGGTTTTAGAGTATGTATCTTCTGGGTCACCTATCTCAAGCCATGACTCTAGGACTCTCTTAGGCTTCTCATATTTCTCAGTCATCTCATCAGGATTGTTAGATTCCTTTGGATCCTTTGAATTTTTCAGCTTCGGCACATCTCTTGTTGTGGTGGCATGAGAAATGGATTTTTTGAAGACTCAACCTTTAAATCCCTTGAGTTGTTTGTAATATGTCTAAGGGAAATAGATGCAGTTAAGCAGGTAGGCAATGGTGCAATGTATGACCACCCAAAGAGGTGTCGTCTTTATAATCATAAAAATTCCAAGGCTAAGTTACAATGGAACCAACACCGTCTCTACAACTTCCTTAAAATCTAGCACGGTTTGCCATTTCAAGTTTTGTTTTTTTTTAGCTCAAGAATCTATGTAAGACCTAAAACCTCGATATTTTCAGATTTTGTTTACTGTGAATAGATTGAAGCAATAGCTATAGGAAGATTGGTTTTGGTTCACGTCATTTAAATAAATTTATTTTGTGTTAGGATTTCTTACTTTTATTGCAAGCTCTGCCTATTTTTAATCATCAGCATCTTTAACACCACGACACAATTTGTGCAAAATTTTTAGGTAAGTCGCTTGTCATGGTTTCAGTGAATTTTATTTTTTGGAATCTTTACATTGTCAGATCATTTTTATTGTGTTTTATTTCATTTTAACACAATTATGTTTCTATCTATTAAATGAAGGGAAATCATACCCCTCAATGTTGTCCCACTTAATTTGGTGAATAATGTTGGAGAGGCCCTTTTGTTTGGGGTCCAATTTTCCCTTGCCTTGCAATGCATAAGAATTTGTACCGTAAAAATTTCTTAGTAGAAGCTACTTCAGATAACAATTTCCAGAGATAGGTAGTGATGGGTGAGTAAAGGTTTGCAGCAGTTCTAGAGTATTTATTCTTGGTTTAATTTTAAGTTTGTTTCTAGAGAACCCATTACCTTTTTCTTATCCAAACTTTTTGTTTCAATCACCATCTCCCTAAAAAATTTCCATAGATTCAATTCTAATTTTAGAGTTTTAAAGTTCATTAGAATATTTGACAGCAAACAATTCTAGAATTATAGGGGTGGTCTAGGGAAAAAAATCTTATGGTTCACTCCTAGTTTTGTCAATCATCAGGGACACCATTACCTAAATCATATATTCAACTATTTGAATTGTAAAAGAGTTCACAAGACAACTTCATTTAAAACAACCATGAAGGCATCATATATTCATACAATTATTACATTGCAGTCCAAGAGAAGCCATGAATTGGCTTGTGGTGCAGGAGCACCCAAAATACAAGCATAAATTTTAATATAATGTTTTTAATCTTTTTGTTTTGTTGTGTACGGTCTAATACACCATTGATAAGGTGTAAGGGGACCCTCTTAAAGCTTAGGTTTAATTTGGAATAAATTAGGAATCATTTGGTAGGCGTTTCCTTAGATTTTGGGAAAATTCGAAAACACAGTGTGTTTTCAAACGAGAGTTTTTTGGCCACTTTTGAGCTCGGATTTTTAACCTAACTGATTTTTTTCAGTTTGGGAAGAAGGAGCCCGACATTTTGAGCAGATTAGTGGTCTTTTGATGATGGCAGTTTTTGGAGAATAGAAAAGAAAATCAGTTTTAGCGTGCATTTACCATTTTCCCTGTTTTCTTTTATTGCGTTCTGCAAGATAATGTGTTGACTACTAGTTTTTAAATGTTTAGCATGTAATGAAGTTGTTTTAAAAACATTGTATCAGCGTAGGAACTGTATTATATTCATTTCAGAGTTAGTATTTGTTGTGTCTTTCTTTAAATTTTAGTTTTGACTGGTAAAGATAGGATAATGGAGTTTTAGGGGCATTACCACTGTCCTCAAGCATGAGTTCATTGGAAATGAAGCTAGACTCCATTGCTGTACATAAAATGGAAGTAGGAAACTGTAGAATATTGGATGGCATGCAAAGAGACTAGTTCCTAGGCGAGCATTGATGCCCGGTTAGGAAAAGAACATTGTTTTGCACAACTCCAACGCAGGGGTGATGAAATCTATTCAATACGGTTTGAATAAAGATTGCAGGGATCTTTTAAGGGTATGACAAGAGGCGTGAGTCATTGGTATTTCAATTTGGTGGTTGTAGGATTGAGGACAGTTCTTTAAATGTCCAAGAAAAGGCTGGAAAGCTCTAAAATGCATTGAAATCAGCTTTAACCCTGTATATGGCAGAGAGGGTCAGAATTCGTGTAAATCTTGGTGTGCTTCATATTTGAGCCAAGGTGTTTTCTTGTTTTTCTTTGAGTATCCACAGAGCTGAAAGGTGAAATAACCTCATACCCCGGTTAAAAGGCTAAATAGGGCTTATGGCTACAAACCCTCTTAAAACCCTAGGGTTTTTGAGGCAGCAATAGAGCAAGAGTGATTGTGCAAGGACAAGAACGCTATTGCCAGTGATTCTTAAGACAACTAAACAAATTCACACCCCTGCAACAAGGTTGGGAAGAATGGAAGATTGACTGGTCTTTAGTGATTAAGGGCTAGTTAGAGCAGAGAAGAAAAGAAGCATCAAGAAATGCTTGGTTCAGGCTGAATGAATGTTTTGGGATATTGATAGCGGGGTTGGCAACAAAGACCAGGGGTGCCTAAGTGTTTTGGGAACCTATAGGTTTGGTGGAGGCAGCAACACCAGGGGTTATCGAGAGTGAGACCTAGAGCATTGAATCAGTGGATGATTCAATCCAACCCTCATTCTATCAGATTGGTATCAGAGCCCAGCTAAAGATTTGGGAAAGGAATCTTGCATGTCAGACATAGAATCAAGTGATACTTCCACCATGGTGACCAATGCAGAACTGGTAAAGATGGTTGAAGAGCAGGAAGAAGACAATAAGCAGTTGAGGGAAAGAATAGCTCAACTTGAGGCAGCAGTGAGGAGTGCACAGTTTGAAGGAAGAATTCCAAAAGAAGAAGAGGTTGCAGAGGAAGATAAGACCCCTGAACCTGACCCCGTCTTGAAGGAGGAGCCTTTCTTGAAGGCATTAAAAGCTTTGAGTGGAAAATCACTTGAAGGAGTGCCACTATTTAGTGGAAAGATGGAACCTGACTTAGTCATGGACTGGATAGAAGGAATGGAGAACCACTTCGAATGTGATGGAGTTACAGAAGCACAGAAGGTGAAGGTTGCAAAGTCAAGGTTGAGAGGATCAGTGTTAACTTGGTGGAAGTTTGTCCAAACTGAAAGGGAGAAACAAGGTAAGCAGCCCATATCAACCTAGAAAGGAATGGTTGCTAAAGTGAAAGAAGCTTATATGCCAGATGATTATGAAATTCAGCTCCACAAGAAGAGGCAGAGTTTAAGACAAAAAGACCAAGACGTAAACACCTACACGGAAGAGTTCCAAAAACTTTGTTTGAGATCAAATGTGGCAGAAGATGAGAGTCTGAAAGTGGCTAGATACCTCAACGGATTGAAGTGGAATATATAAGAAGAGATGGCTTTGCTCAGCCCCAAGACAGTCCACCAATGCTATCAGCTAGCTATCAAGATTGAAGAGAGGAATAAAAGGAAGCATGATCAGTCCTCAAAGGGCAGAGGAAGAGGCAGAGATCAAAGAGGACAGCTTGGAGGTTACCAAGGAAGAGGTGGTGACCAAAGAAACCAAGGAGAATCAAAGCTTACTGAGCATGGAGGTGAAACCTCATCAAGAGGAGGTTTTAATAGAGGAAGAGGACCTCAAGGAGGTTCAAACAGAGGTAGAGGAGCAGGCAGAAGTAACTCTTACTTTTCCACCATGAAGTGTTATAACTGCAATCAGCTAGGCCATCCAGCTTATAGGTGCCCGGAGAAAGCTTCATCTAGCAACGAGAAAAGAGTAGCTTATGCACAAGAGGACACCATGAGTGTAAAGACACCTGAGATCAGTCATATAGAATCAGAAGTAGGTGAAAGTCTGATGTTTAGTATAGTGCTGATCAGACAACCAATCAAGGAAGAACCCAAGCAAAGAAGAGCTTTGTTTCGAGCAAGGTGCAAGATATTGGGAAAGGTATGCAAGGTCATTGTAGATTCTGGTTCTACAGACAATATAATATCTGAGGAGGCAGTAAATAAGTTAAAATTGCAGAAGGTACCTCATGCCAATCCCTACAAAGTCACATGGTTGAACAAAGGGCAAAGTGTCTTAGTGAATGAGCAGGTTACAGTGGAATTTTCAATAGGAGGCTACAAGGACAAGCTGATTTGTGATATATTGCCCATGGATGCATGCCATCTTCTTCTTGGCAGGCCATGGCAATATGATAGAGGTGTTGTTTATCATGGAAAGGAGAACACCATTGAGTTCATGAAGGATGGAAAAACATTCAAGCTGCAATCGTTGATTGAGGAAGATGAAGGGCAATCCAAGGTTCCAAACATTATGTTGAGCAGTGGTAAAGAGTTCATCAAGGATCTACACCAAGGGAATGAAGGTTATGTGGTCCTAATGCAATCCAAAGAGCAAGAAAAGGCTGAGAAGACAGTCATACCTGAAACAGTTCAAAGGTTGCTAGAAAAATACAAAAGCATTGTGAGTGATGGAACACCATCCACTCTACCACCCAAGAGAGCAATAAGTCATCAAATTGACTTCATACCTGGAGCCTCATTGCCTAACAAAGCAGCATACAAACTGACCCCTGAGCAGAACAAAGAGGTGGCAAGACAAGTGGAAGAGTTGTTGAATCAAGGTCTGATTCAAAAGAGTATTAGTCCATGTGCAGTCCCAGTTGTTTTGGCAACAAAAAAAGGAGGTAAATGGAGACTTTGTACTGATTCTAGAGCAATAAATAGAATCACAATTAGGTACAGATTTCCAATACCTAGGATTGAAGATTTATTGGATTGCCTTGGAGGTGCAAAATTTTACACTAAGCTAGATCTTAAGAGCGGGTATCACCAAATCAGAATTAAGGAAGGTGATGAATGGAAGACAGCTTTTAAGACAAATGATGGTTTGTATGAGTGGAAAGTGATGCCATTTGGCCTCTCGAATGCCCCTAGCACGTTCATGAGACTAATGAATGAGGTGCTTAAAGATTTCACAGGGATTTTTGTGGTAGTCTACTTGGATGACATACTGATTTTCAGTAAGACAGCAGAAGAACATTTGAAGCATGTAGAGATGGTACTCAAAAGGTTGCAAGAAGAACAGTTGGCAATCAACCTTGAGAAGTGTGAGTTCTTCAAACAAGAGCTTGTGTATCTAGGCTTTGTGGTATCTCAAGGAATGTTGAAGATGGATCCAAGTAAGGTAGAATCTATCCTAAAATGGCCTACACCAACCACAGCAACTGAGGTAAGGAGTTTTCATGGTTTGGCTCAATTTTATAGGAAGTTTATAAGAAATTTTAGTGGTATATGTGCACCAGTGTTAGATACAATCAAGGGTGGTCAGAAAACAAAGTTTAAGTGGACACTAGAGGCTGATAAAGGGTTTGAAAAGTTGAAAAAAGAAGTGGCAACACAACCTATCTTGTTATTGCCTAGTTTTGATAAATTGTTTACAGTTGAGTGTGATGCAAGTGGAGTAGCAGTAGGAGGAGTCCTTAGTCAAGAAGGTAGACCTGTAGCCTTCTTTAGTGAAAAACTCAATGAAGCTAAACAAAAATACTCCACCTATGATCTGGAACTTTATGCTTTAGTGCAGTCCCTTAGGAAATGGAGGCATTATTTGCTACCCAAAGAGTTTGTGGTCTTCACGGATAACCAAGCACTCAGTTACATCAATACCCAGGAGAAGTTAAGCAATAGACACTTGAAATGGATGGAGTACATTCAAGCTTTCACATTTACCATTAAGCACAAGAAGGGGCAGCAAAACAAAGTGGCAGATGCATTAAGCAGGAGGATGTTGACAGTCCAAGAGATACAGCTGAAAAGCATAGGATTGGAAAGTTTTAAGGATCTCTATGGTGATGATGAAGACTTTTCCGAAGCCTACAAGGTATGTTCAGACTTTAAAAATCATTTTCACAGTCAATATGCTGAGTATACATTGCAAAATGGGTTGTTATTCAAGGGAAATATGTTATGTGTCCCAAGAGGATCAATGAGAGAAAATCTAATCCAAGAGAAACACAATGGCAGTCTTAGTGGGAATTTTGGTATTAACAAAACTTTAGAGCTGGTACAAAGGTTTTACTATTGGCCTAAGTTAGCACGAGATGTCAGAAAGTATGTTGAACAATGTTTTGTTTGCATGAAAGCAAAAGGGGGAGCTAGCAATGCTGGGTTATATTAGCCTTTGCCTATTCCGAACAGACCATGGGAGTGTGTGAGTATGGATTTTGTGGTGGGTCTTCCCAAGACTAAATCTGGTTTTTATAGTGTTTTTGTAGTTGTGGACAGATTTAGCAAGATGAGTCACTTTATTCCTTGCAAGACCACACATGATGCAAGCTATATTTCCCATCTATTTTTTAGGGAAGTTGTGAGAATCCATGGATTGCCATTGAGCATTGTCTCCGATAGGGATGTAAAATTCATGAGTCATTTCTGGAAAACACTATGGAGCAGATTGGGAACTAATTTATCATTTGGATCAGCTTACCATCCTCAGACCGATGGTCAAACCGAGGTGGTTAACAGAGTGTTAGGTAACCTATTGAGGTGCTTGACAAAGGAATATGGGCAGACCTGGGATATGGTGATTTCCCAAGCGGAATATGCATACAATGACAATGTGAACAGAACTACAGGAAAAAGCCCATTTGAAGTTGTGTACGGAATGCATCCAAGAGGAATTTGTGAGTTTAGAGACCTTGGAACAATGGAGAATAGGAGTGGACATGCAGAAGACTTCACTCAAACCATGAAGGAGATTCATGAGCAAGTTAAGAATACAATCACAGCAGCAACACAAAAGTTGAAGGACAAAGTTGATGAGACAAGAAGAGATGTGCAGTTCCAGGTGGGTGATTATGTGATGGTTCACCTCAACAAATCCAGATTGCAAAAGGGGATGTCCACCAAGTTGCAAATGAAATGGGTAGGACCATGCAAGGTGATAGCTAAGTATGGAAAGAATGCATACAAAGTGGAACTTCCATCGGATTTGGGCATATCTCCAGTTTTCAACATTGCTGATCTGATCTGGTACAAGGGTATAGTCAATGACGAAGTTCAGAACAGTCAAGAAATCTTTCAGGATATCACTAATATACCCCTTCCAAGTCAAGAGAAAGCTCAGGCAGAGAAGGTCTTGGAGTCGAGGGTGAAGAAAGTAACGAGACACAAGGCATATATGGAACACCTTGTCAAATGGAAAGGAAAACCTGAGTCTGAGGCTACCTGGGTTGAAGAAGCAGATTTCAAGAAGCACGGAATTGATCCATCATTGCTGACACCTTCCAGTTCTTCGTCTTCATGCTGAGAGGGGGAGAATGGTGCAGGAGCACCCAAAATACAAGCATAAATTTTAATATAATGTTTTTAATCTTTTTGTTTTGTTGTGTACGGTCTAATACACCATTGATAAGGTGTAAGGGGACCCTCTTAAAGCTTAGGTTTAATTTCGAATAAATTAGGAATCATTTGGTAGGCGTTTCCTTAGATTTTGGGAAAATTCGAAAACACGGTGTGTTTTCAAACGAGAGTTTTTTGGCCACTTTTGAGCTCGGATTTTTAACCTAACTAATTTTTTTCGGTTTGGGAAGAAGGAGCCCGACATTTTGAGCAGATTAGTGGTCTTTTGATGATGGCAGTTTCTGGAGAATAGAAAAGAAAATCAGTTTTAGCGTGCATTTACCATTTTCCCTGTTTTCTTTTATTGTGTTCTACAAGATAATGTGTTGACTACTAGTTTTTAAATGTTTAGCATGTAATGAAGTTGTTTTAAAAACATTGTATCAGCGTAGGAACTGTATTATATTCATTTCAGAGTTAGTATTTGCTGTGTCTTTCTTTAAATTTTAGTTTTGACTGGTAAAGATAGGATAATGGAGTTTTAGCGGCATTACCACTGTCCTCAAGCATGAGTTCATTGGAAATGAAGCTAGACTCCATTGCTGTACATAAAATAGAAGTAGGAAACTGTAGAATATTGGATGGCATGCAAAGAGACTAGTTCCTAGGCAAGCATTGATGCACAGTTAGGAAAAGAACATTGTTTTGCACAACTCCAACGCAGGGGTGATGAAATCTATTCAATACGGTTTGAATAAAGATTGCAGGGATCTTTTAAGGGTATGACAAGAGGCGTGAGTCATTGGTATTTCAATTTGGTGGTTGTAGGATTGAGGACAGTTCTTTAAATGTCCAAGAAAAGGCTGGAAAGCTTTAAAATGCATTGAAATCAGCTTTAACCCTGTATATGGCAAAGAGGGTCAGAATTCGTGTAAATCTTGGTGTGCTTCATATTTGAGCCAAGGTGTTTTCTTGTTTTTCTTTGAGTATCCACAGAGCTGAAAGGTTAAATAACCTCATACCCCGATTAAAAGGCTAAATAGGGCTTATGGCTACAAACCCTCTTAAAACCCTAGGGTTTTTGAGGCAGCAATAGAGCAAGAGTGATTGTGCAAGGACAAGAACGCTATTTCCTGTGATTCTTAAGACAACTAAAAAAATTCACACCCCTGCAACAAGGTTGGGCAAAATGGAAGATTGACTGGTCTTTAGTGATTAAGGGCTAGTTAGAGCAGAGAAGAAAAGAAGCATCAAGAAATGCTTGGTTCAGGCTGAATGAATGTTTTGGGATATTGATAGCGGGGTTGGCAACAAAGACCAGGGGTGCCTAAGTGTTTTGGGAACCTATAGGTTTGGTGGAGGCAGCAACACCAGGGGTTATCGAGAGTGAGACCCAGAGCATTGAATCAGTGGATGATTCAATCCAACCCTCGTTCTATTAGCTTGGACCATTGGTAGTGCAATTCAAGTGGAAACCAAGAACAACCAATGCAAGTGCCCCCTTGACCTAGATTTGAGAGGATGGGGCTTAAGGATCAAACACTAACCCACATTTATAAGGACAAACTCAAGTTCAAAGCTCTGTAAGAAATCAACTCTCTAGCAGAGGATACACATGCCATCTTCATGATCTAGGCCCCTGTCAGTAGATATAATACTAGAAAGGGTCAACTATCCCTATAAATGTCCAATTATCTCACATTTTCAAACATAGCAAGGAATTCAAGGAGGTTGGAGCCTAAATCCATAGAAGAGCTAGAACCATTTTCTTGTGAATGTAAATCCACACCAAATTGAGCTCGATTATACATATGAGTTGAGGAAACTCCAAATGGAAGAACCTCTAGTCGTGATGCTTCTTCTTAGACTCCAAACTTTTGCTACCATTAATGTATCCAAGAATCATCACCTGAGAAAAATTCCTTCATAACCTGTCCTTTGGCTTCTTGATGTAGAGTTCAAGACAAATGACATGATCCATCCATCATTTCCTGCTCATGGGGAGTTCTTTTCTATAAGTTGGACTAGCAGTTCCCCAACACACAAGCTCAAGTTGCTTTTAAATTGTTGCGAGTTCATAATACTCAAAATAAGAGCTCTCACAAATCTTTGTTTCACATTCCATAGAGGGCAAGTCATGAAAACTGGTGCACCTAGTAATAGAATGTGAATCTGATCCAATTGTATCCAGTATTACAAAATTATTTCTCATCCAATTGTTGTTGTTGAGAAGGCCCATTGAGTCAAGCTTGAACCTTGTGGTTTTTCTTTCATTTAGGGATTGTTTCCTGGGTTGCATACTGGATTCTTCATTGTACTTGGATTGTGCTCTAGTCCTACGCAAATTGTCATTTAAATGTGTTGTTGGAATTTCAAAGGGATGTCTCGTAGTTTCCCATTCCTGGAAACAAACAATATTTTTGTTTGAACACAAGTAGTCAATCTAAAAATGGAGATATCAGTACTTCTGACCGAGATACCACAGATTATCTTTTTTTTTCCACTTTTGACTTGTATTGACCTGTCTGATATGATGATATCATGAACTATATTTTTCTTGCTACTTTCAATCTCATTTGAGGGAATAACACAATGTGTGCAAAGCAAGTTCAGACATCAATTCTTTAATCTATTTAGTAGAGAATGTTAGCCAAAGCATCTACTTTTATGATGATCTCATGCAACAGAGTATTTAACGTTACTATGAAATTTGAGTAGTGTTACAACTTGAACAGTCATGTTTCACATCTAATGATTATTATTGGCTGAAGTGTAAGCTTTTGATATGTGCTGGTATGCTATGTATAAAATACCTTGATTTATAAGATCAAGTTATTCTCAGTTTCTTGAATGTGAATGAATGTGGACCCTTAATGAAGGGGTGCTTTTCTATTTTTGTTTATTCTACTTCAATAGTTTGAATTTGATAGAGTTTTGGTTATTAACTTATTTCTTGATGAAGCAATTAAATCTTCTAACTAACTATTCTTGTTGAAAATTTATACTAAGATGTTACTTTTGTTTTCAGTCACATACGAGAAGAACTATCCAAGCAGAACTCAAAAACTCCAAATCTTACAAATAAGCTTATTAGGGTAAGCTTGTATTGCCATGTATTCAGGATTATGAGTAAACTATTATCTGGATCAGGTTTTCACGAGTCAATTAATCTTTCTAATATTGCTTTTGTCAAGTTATTTTTTAACAGGAGATTCATGCCTAAAAGACACAACTAGAAGCTGGCAAGTATGAAGTGACCAAATATTGTATAGGTCATTCTATGCTTTACTTTCTTGCTCTAGACACATTGTGCATTAATATGTACCGTTAATAAACTATACAAGAAAGTTCACGAAAAATATACTTGTTAAAAAAGAAGAAAAAATTACAAATTGCTTCCATGGTTAGGCACATTTATATGTGCAATCTTCATTTCAGTTATGAGTGCAAGAAATGATAGTCGGATGTGAACCATGTTGCCTTAAATTCATGTGTAATAAGATCAAATAAATGATTGTTTGATTGTACTTAGTTAAGAGTTTACTTTAAAAGTAAAATATTCTACAATAGTTTGATGAATCCCAACTATTCTAAGCAATTTCTCATAATGTTACACTTCCTTAAACACTGCATTTACAACTATTATTTCTTATTATAAATAATTATGGATGGATTATTTGAAACAGCCAAATTTTTATGAATATATTCATCAAATTTTTATTCCAATTGATCTCAAATCCTACAATTGTATCTTTCCACCTTAGTAGTTTTGTTATACAAATATTTGGCGTACCCATTGCACACAAAGGTGTGATTGCTAGTAAATTAAAACTAATAGAACCTAAGGAATACATTAGTAATCCTAGCCTATCCTCAAGGAATACAAACGTACTTGAGCAATGTATATTATTAATTTATTTCCAAATAGCAATTCCCCTCCATTTTACATACTAATCAATTTAAAAAATCTATCCTACATTTTACATATTAGGGTTTGTCTTAAACAGAAGAATTTTGAGGCTCTTAAAAGAGTTTCCTAGGGTTTTTCGTTGTGAATACTTTTGTTAGGGGTAGAAGCGAAGCAAAAAGAAGTGGAAGGTGAAACAAAGCTTTGATATTTTCAATCAAGAATGGTGAATGGTAAGGTTGTTACAGTGAGAACATGGAAGTTTATGACCAATAGGCTTCTCGCAAGGAAGCAGTTTGTAAGTTTTTTGGGTTTCCAAAAAAATTCTTTCTTTTCGTAGAAAACCATGGGTATTGCTCTCAGATCTATCAAGTTTCTAAAAGTTTCATTATGTTCTTTTTATATCTATTGTTCTCAATGGAAATTGATTGATGTTCTTCATCCTAGGAGGCCAAATGTCTCTAAGGTAGGCAATTTCTTTAGTTTTTCATGAGATGGATTCATCCCTTTCATCACATTTGTGTATTTGGATTTGTTTGATGAGTATGCCATTTGGTTGAATATTCTAGATATGTAGGGTTGTTGTGTATTTGGGAATTGATTGGTTGTTTGTGTGTATTTGAAGATTGAACTTAAGGAAAAGGTAGGAAAGCTTTATGAAGTTAGAGATCCCCAAACTATTTTCATTTTTGGGTTCAAAACTCTATTTGAAGGGGGGAAATCTACCATATTTGGCTTGATTTATGATAGCCTGGAGAGCACAAAAAAGTATGAGCCGAAGTACAACCTTATTAGAGTAAGTACACTTTTTTTTCTAAGAAATGTAACCTTAAAATAGTATAGATATAATACCTCTTATATTGAAAGTATAGCATGTTTTGCATGTCTTAAAAACTATGCGAGAAAAATATAGGTCATTAAAACTCTTTTATTTTTTTCTTCAACCATTTTGAGGTCAATATTTTGAATACTTGAAATCATACAGTCTTCCTTTGAAAGGAAATGATTTTTGAACTAACCAATTGATTTTTCTTTATATTTCTACCGATGGCAAGGGAATTTTTATCTAGTATTTTTCTTATTACAACATTTTTTTAGCATCAAACTTGCAAATTTAATATAAATTTATTTTCTTCTTGTCTGTTGTATTTTGTCCAATTTAGGAATTTTTTTGATTGATTCAACATAATATAATTGGAATTTATTCTATCATTTTATCCATCTTTTTTGGTTCTTGTTGATCGTGGTAGGGGTGAATATTATTGCATCTGATATTTGGTTGGTGTTATATTTTGCTCAATTTTTTTAGTTATTTAAAAAAAGTAAACAGAAAAGTCCAAAAAATTATAATAAGTTTATGAAAAAGTGGAGAAATCTAGAAATAACAACTTATATAAAAATTCTTTTGAATAAAATATCTCAAAATATTTAGGTTATCAGTTGCATCCTTTCGATAAGATCTTTTAATTTTGAGCATATTGGTATATACTTGAATAGAAAGATGGTCAGAAATAATTATTTTTTATTGCTACTTCCAAAAAATTTGAAATTGGTTTGTAATCAATTTCTAAAATTATTTGTATTGTTGGTGTTCTCCAAAATTAAGAACTAAAAAATGAAGGGATCAAAAAATGTGAAAGATGACAAAGCGACTCATATTTGGGATATTTATATCCATATGATCCCAAGTCATGCAAAAGTCTTTTTTACGTGGAATTTCTTGTTCAAGATTAACGAAATCTAGATAGATAAGGTAGTTGGTGGGTGGCACTTTCCACCAAAGTGTGTTCTTTAGTGCCCAAGTCCAAGGTCCAGGAAATGAAAAGTGCGGCTTCATCTTTGATGTCATTTTTTATGAGAATTTAAAGCCATAAGAGATCCATAGTCCATGGATATATTAGTGAAATCAACACGAACATGTTAACACCTTTGTAGACATGTTAACACTATTGCAAAATATCTCAAGGAATTATAATCTTGATCAGAACACTAGCTGACATACTAAACTGAGCAAAGAAATCAAAAACCAAAGGACACAATCACAGATCACTGGCTAACATTATATACTTGTGCAAATATATCAAACACTCCATGATATAGAACACACATTATCATTCTAACATTTCTCACTATTGCATATCTTCATGAAAACAAAATAACAACACTGTCAGCAACCTTCTCCAAGTATAGACCATTGTTATTATACACAATGTACTAGTGTAAAATGTTTCAATCCTTCATTGTTCTCAAACAATTATCAAAACTATGCATAATTGAGCATAAGCTGATGACACTTAAATGCATGTCAAAGTATGTGCTTTAGAGAACAACTATTATTCAAGTTTAAAACAAAGCCATAGATCTTAGACTGTCGCCAATGCACAAATAAAATAGAGACCATTGATCTTATCTTGGATGTTGCATTAAAAGTTGTTAACCTCCTAGACCAATTAAGGGGTTGGTCAACCAATGAGAGTGACCCCTCTAAGTCTTCACTTAAACAATCTTTAACTTCCTATAACTGTTCAATGAACAAATAAAATATAAAGGCTACATTTCATTGACGGTCTCTATAAACCCTAGGTTTCTTAGGGTTTAGTATTGAAATTAACTTAATGTTCTAGGATAGAGATTTCAAGAGTCAAAAAAGACACTTCACCTTCTACAAGATTCTAAAGTAGACAACTTGTAATAAAGCTCCTCTTTCCATTTTGCATCATGATTATAAACAATTGATTTTGAGATGTTCTAATCAACACCACTCTTGTATCATTGTCAGCACTACTAACACACTCTTGCAACAATACCATGTGAACAAGTTCCTTTGAATGCATCAAGCATTAATACCATCAACACAATGAAATACATCAACAAAAAAGTGCATTCTCTGTCTTGAATCCAAGAATACATCAGTACCATGAAATGACCAATACCTAAAGATGAATCATGAGAAGAATGAGAAAATGTCTCCAACTTTATATGTCCTTTGCAAAACTTGCATCAACATGAAGAGATGGTCATGAAAGAGATGATGAAATGATTGGGCAAGATATTATCTTGTGAACCATGAATACCATAACACTAGTTTCTCCTTTGCATATGACACCATGGAAAATTCCTCAACACCAAGATGAATGAATATGTATCTCAAACATCAATAACACACCAAACCAAGTATCTTTGACATCAATGACAAACACACCAACAAACTCCCCCTTTGTCATTGATGGGAAATTCAACACCATTAACCAACTCTCTCCCCCTTTGACATCAATTGGAAAAGGAGCATGTACTCTTACTCCCCTATCAAGAATAGGTTATACAAATCATTCTCAAGATGAGCAAGAGACTAGAAAACTATTCTAAGATCAAGACACTGAGCACCTACATATCAATACTATATATCAAGTCAACTACCACTAACCATAGAAAAAGTTGTGGTACTAGGAGAAGACCTCTACAATAGATGCTTCACAATGCAAACTGGAAACCGATACCATTGAATTCAACTAGATGTGTAAACAATGAATTTTCTATAGTAAAGCACACTGTCCATTCAAAATGTGGAGACACTATTCAAGTACTAGCACTGTCACAATACATCACTATCTCAAGGAAAATATTATTGTCAATAGGATAACAATCACTTTTGCACCAACTAACAACCCTGTCATATAGTTGATATCAAACTCCTTTAAGAAGGAATAAGTAATGAAACACAAAGTATCTTTTCATTTTACATCAAATACCTTTTACTTTTCAACATATATCAAGTATCAACATCATGAAAGCACTGTATTTTGGAAAATCCACACCACTGTCACTGCAAAAATTAGATAGGGGACTGCTTACACTCTCTATGTCATGCATACCCACTATCAGTTCTATAATTACACTTCCATTGTTACCATCAGTTTTACCAAACACACATTACATAGTCAAGTACTAAAAACATGCATAGATATCATTGTAAAAGTATCATAGTCTTGACCAATAGTGGTTGTGAGCATAATAAAACAGTGACCAAGAGAAGCATCATTTCATTGTCTATTATCACTTGTCAAAACATCTCACAGTGTTGTAAAACACAAAGATACATTGTCAAGGTGAATAGAATTGTCAAGATGAAACTTGTGATCTACAAAGGCACTTGTATTGCACTGTGACTAAGATAACCATATAAGCATCAAAGCATTATTTAAAAACCATTGTCCAAAATTCATATCATACTGTAGATAATAAACATGAATTCCACTAACACTTTAACCATATCATTGTCCATCATCAACAAAAACTAGATCAATTGTGCATTTGCAAGTTCTAACACCACAAATAGTGAATTGAAAAAACATGTTGCAAAATGAATGGATAGCATTACTCCCCCTACAAACCACTGTCAATATTTTGCATATCATGGGATTCTTCAAGGGTTGAAAGTGTTTTAGCTTTGGACTCCTTTTCTTCTTGAAGCTGCAAATTTAATCTCTGATTACTTTGTGGTAGAAGCACAGCCAATATCTCCTAACCATGATATGTAAAGGTTATTTCATTTGTGAGTACTTTTTTTTTGTTGCCTCCAGTAGAATTTTTTTTTTTTATAGCTTGATGGTTGCTATGTTGCATGAATCCTATAGAATGGGCTTGCTACGAAGGTGGAGAACTCTAGGAAGAAATTGAAAGGGAGGAAGAACAAATCTAAGAAGATCTGTGGAATCAAGAAGGTAAATATTCTTTCAAAGAACATGTTAAAGTAAGTTACTTATTTGCTTTCTGTTACAAAAGGGAAATTTACTTATTGCATTGTTGGGTTCTATTTGTGCAGACCAAGGTAGGAGATGCAGCAAAGAAGAAGTAATGCAGGAATTAGCAATATTAAGCGAGTTTTGATACATTTATTCAGATTTTGAGATGTAAAATCCCATGATGAAATATTAAGGTTGAGAATATTAATTGTGATAGTATTGCAATTCAGGAGTGATTCTCAATGTGAACTAAATTTTCTTCAAGTTGCATTTCATGTTTTGTTAGTTAGCTATTAAATTTGTGAACGAATATTGGGGCAGATTGGTATGCAATCTAAATTTGTTTCTCAACTGTGATGGATGTTAATTTTAGTTATTAAATTGACTTTCAAAGTGCCTATCATGTGAAATTATTTTAACTATGTTATAGTATGGAGATGCGTCTCCCACCCTCTGGGTGTGCCTCCCGTACTAGAGACTAGTACAGAGACATCTCTTATGACAAGAAATCAGATCAATTAAAATGACTAAATATACTACTAATTGACATCAATTAATAATTAAATTGACTAAATATACTACCAATTGACAAAAATCAGTGAATAACTATGACTAAATAGATGACCAGTTGACGGAAAAATAATGATTAAAATGACTAACTACACTACCAATGGATGGAAATCAATTAATACAAATGACTAAATATACTACCAATGGACGGAAATTAGTGAATAAACGTGACTAAATATACTACCAATTGACGAAAATTAATGATTACAATGACTAAATAAATGACTAGTTAACAAAAATTAATGACTAAATTAACGACTAAATATACTACCAAATTGATCAATCAAAACAACCAATAAATGACTAAAACTGGTTTAGTCATAAATTTGGTCATGTTATAAATGACTGGTAATAAACTAATAATGGTCACGTGACCAAGCTTAATCATTTATATGCAATTTTTAGTAGTTTTTAGTTATTTATTGTTTTTTTTCTACTAGAGAACCCCTACTTTGAAAAAAGATAATGAAGAAGATGTGTAAACATATGATGCTCAACATGAGCATGATGCAAGTGAAGAAGCTGCACTGGACAACACACCTCTGAAAGTGGAGAACATGGTAGAAAAGAATGTTGAGGATGCAATGATCGGAGAAGAATTTTCAAAGGAAAACATCACTCCTCCTCCAATACAAGAAGAATTTATTCCTCTAGCTAATACAAAAAACCCTACAGAGGAAGAGAATACAAATAAGGATGATAATGAAGAGAATGTTGATGTGTAGAAAGAAGAAGAACATGAAAAGGAAGGTGAAGATAAGAATAAGGATGCATCCAGAGATGCACAAATAGAAACAAAAAAATAATAGACTCTAGAAATTTTGATGAATCAAAGGGAAAGACTGTGGAAACAGCAAAGGTTTTTGGTGAATCCTCGAGCTTCTCTAGAGATTCCCTAAAAAATGTGTTGAGTATATAACCCAAGTTCCAACCTGTTGTACCATCACAACTGCTACAATTGTTGATGCAACAAGGTAGTGTAGACTTGGACAAGATCTCTCCCCTTCATAAGCTACAACTAGGAGATATGTTTCATGCATCCTCAAGAAAAGAGATCATTAAGACACACTATAAAAGTGGTAAACTAATGGAAGAAGCAATGAAAACACTACAAGAAATCATACTCAGTGCAAATATTGACACATCACTATCCAGTATGGAAAATTTGAAACTGTTCATTGATTCTTTTAAGGTATATGCCTCTAAATTGAAAGAAGTAGAGAAAGAAGTAGAAAAGAGAATCAATGATAAGAAAATGCTAGAAATTATTGAGAAATGTTCCATTGCACATAAAAAAAATTAGAATTGTTGAAGAATGCACAAGGGTGCGTGGATGAGGCAAAGGCTCTATATCAATATGGCATGAAGTGGCTTGGAGCCACATAGAGCATAAGGAAGGAGATGGACTCTATTGATTCTCAAATCAATACTGCCTCAAGTGCCTATGATCTGGTAGTTGACCTAAGTGGAGAAACAAGGAATATAATAGAAGACAAATAAGAAATCCTTTCAATTGCAAGTCCAGAAAGAACACAATCTTTTAGTTTGGAGAAACAAGGGACTTGGTCAATCCCAAATTTATACTTGTTTCAAAAGCTCTTTTAAATGCAGACAAAGCCAAGAAGATGAATCTGGTACCTAGAAGTACGGAAGAAGGAGAAGAATTACTACTAGAGTTTGAAACATAGTGTAGATTGCTTGTGGAAGTAAAGAGAGAATGGGAAGAAGGTAGGCCAACATGGAAAGCCCACTTGTAAAATTTGCAGGTGTCAACCACCTCCGGTTGACATATTTCTCACTTTTTATGTATTTCAGTATTTATGTCAAAATTCTTTATACATATACATACTATACAATGATGTTTTCAAGTAAAATTTTTGGTTTTTGCTCCAATACCTGACTTAGGGGGAATCAATCCATTCTTTTCAATTTGTATATATGCTTACGTTTCTTAGGGGGAGTTCCGGTGAAATTCATAATTGTCGTATAGGCACCCTTTGCCCTTGATGTCAAAGGGGGAGAATGTTGGAGCATACTTTGGATAATTTTTGGAATTTTTACATCAATGACAAAGGGGGAGATTGTTGGAAGTTTGGGGAGATTGCTGAAATAATTTCATTGATGTTGTCATTTAGCAACATTAGCATGAGGAATAAGCAAAGGTATATAATGATGTGTTGCAGTGTTAACATTGATGTCAACATTGTAACTTATGTGAAGAATTTGGTTGTAGACCGTTTTAATTAGTTCTAATATATTTTTGAGTTGTTGAGGAAGACTTTTTTGCAAGATGGTTTGATCCAAAAAAGTAAGTTGTGTGGGAAATTGACTAAGTGTCAATTCAGATAATTTAGGGTAACAATGCATCTATGTTTGGGTTTGCACCACTCTGCAAATAAATTATTCACTTTGTGCCTCTAGCATTATTTTACTAGATACATTAGTTGTATCTAATTCTAATATTTCACCATGTTTTGACAAGTGGATTGAAAGTTATGAGTAACAAAAGTTCAACCTAGCAAATTATAGTTATTCTTTGTACAGTATAGTTGTGTAAGAGATTTCACACTTCTCAGCGGATGATTCTTTGGATTTGTACTTTTGAGGATAAGTTTCTAAATGGCAATAGAGTATGAATTCAAGTTGGCATCAAGTTTAAGGTCCACATGTCGAGATGTGGATACACAATTGAAGGATTTTTCTATTAGGTATTATACCGTGTCGACCTAACAAGTTTGATGTTAATTATGCGAAGGTCAAATAAGTGTTGTAGTCTTATGTGGGATCTAATATAGGTCCATGTTGACCTATTTTAAGTTTTTTTGAGTTTTAAATCTTGGTGCAAGATATTTATGAAAGACTGGCAAGTTATATTTTGGGTGTTACATCTAATTAGGCCGACCTAATTGATGTTAGAGTTGAAGCGGATTTATATGTTGGATTCTTTCAGTGTTTAGAGACATGCCATGAATATATGATGTGTAATATGAAGATCCTACATGCAAATATTATCATAGCAGTGCGAGTTTAAGTTGTAAATGTTGAGTACAATATTGAAGTATGTGAATGCAGATAAAAGTAGAGTGTTAGATCTAATTCAAATGAATTGTGTAAAGTCAGTTTATTGAGCTTCATTGGAACTATATTTCATGCATATAAAAGATGCAATTGTATCAGTTCAAAATAGGCTATGAGCCATCATCTCTCTTCTATCTTTTTCTTTGTGGATAGTGAGTCCACCTGCAGTGAGCACTTCTATAAATATACTATAACTGGTTATAACATATTGTGAGCTAATCCTCACTGTGGTTTTTCCTATTTTGGGTTTTCCATGTAAAAATATTGGTGTTCATGTATTATGTGATGTTGTGAATGTTTCATGCTTTCTTTCTTTATTACAGTTGAATATGCTTCAATGGTGATTAGATGTTTAATGTTTGAATGGTTTAAGAGAATATTGATTCACCCCCCCTCTTATTATTCTGGGTATTCAACATCTGTGATCTTGTTTGATGTAAGCATGGGGGCCCATGAAAACGTAACTAAATTCATCACTCGCTATCAAGTGTTATTTTCATAGACCTCTTATCCTTTACCAGACTCTGATGTTTAGAAGGTCTTCATCAAAAACTTACAGAAATAGTGGCAAGAGAAGTTTTCCCCGATGAAGTATCCTTCATTTGCACACATATGTGCAACACTACACAAATACCAATAGAAATTCACTTAGTTTGGGGTTTCATCCTCACGCTTTCGTCCTAATAACTAGTCTATAGTGTTGATTTTTGGCAAGAACAATGCTATTAAGAATGTGGTCTCTACGTCTAAAGACAAAGGATTAGGACACAATAGACATTTTATAAAACTATCTGAATCTTATATTATTATCTTGAAAAAGTTGTTAAAAGATAAAGTTTTGAAATGTCCTGAACCCTGACCTCTAACTGAGTTCTATCCTAAGTGGTACAATGTGCAGCAATTCTGTTAATTCCACCGAGTGCATGGACATGACATCGAGCAATGTGTGCACCTGTGTCATGAGATTTAGAACCACATCAACGATGGGACTATCCATCTCAATGGGAAGAAACAAAATTCTAATAAATTTGTAGCCAAGGCTAACAATGAGTTGCAAATTTACACCAATCCATTTCCCTCTCACTCTAGAAAATTAGTTACACAATCTTCTACATCTTTTGAGCTAGTTCCATCTAAGTATGTGAACATGGTCTCATTCATGTGTATCCCTCCTCTTCAAAATGAAAGTGCAATGTATGATATAAATTTCACCTCGCATGATGAGCCACTAAATAAGGAGCCTTCCCCATTATACATTTCTTCCTACATTAATGGAAACATCATAACTGGCATCTTAGTTGATCCGGCGAGTCAGGTAAATGTGATAACGGAGAAAAATTTGTTTATAAATAGTTTACTTAAGGAGAGATACGAAGAGTCATAGACCACTCTCTGTACCCACAATGGACTCTCTATTTCCTTATGAGTGTTATTTCTTTATTAGTCTTGGTAGAACCCAAGGCTGTTAATGTGTTATTTATTGTGATCCAAAGTTTGGCCTATTAAAAGTCAGGCTAAGCATCCCATGGCTAGCCTTTGTGAGCGGTCTTGCCTCTATAGTCCATAAATGCTTAAAGTTCCCCCATGAAGGAATTGTGCTTGTGGTACATGACACTAACTATAAATCTTTGGTGTCATGTGTGGGCTTCTCTTTGGATCACTTATGTCCTGCCCTATTCAAACCTCTCCCTCTGAGGAGAGATTTTTTATATAAGTCTTACATTAAATAGAAGACTAGGGGATCAGCACTAAAGGTTATTTATCTTGTCTCTCCCTATGTTTTTTTTATAAAGGCCTCTACGATAGTGCAGCAGTGAGTTGTCTCTTCGGCCCCATCAATAGGGAAGGGGAAGCTTGCTCACACTCTAGAGCCTTCTCCTTTTGCATCTTCTACTCCACCTACTTTTTCTTCTCATCCTGAGGTGGCATCCTTGATTCCTGCTCCTATGCCTCACATGGGAAGTGTGATGGTGCCCATGTGGTGGAAAGTGAAGTGTCAAGTCTTTGAGCTTCCTATTCTACCCACTATTCCTTGACCCATTGTCTATGGCAAGGGGAAGCATTCCCATGGGGTTGTTCCTACATCTTGGCCTCTATATCCTTCAACTATTCATCCATCTATCCCTCGGGTAGAGAATGGGAAGAGGATTGATGCTAAGGCACTTGCATTTTTTTCTCCTCTTATGGTTGTCTTGCTCTTGTTCCTCCTCCTACTCCTACGCAAGAGACCATCCTTCCACTAGAAATAGTTGTGAAGGATACTCTTGCAGTTGAGTAGTATCCTCCAACCTCTTCTCAAGATGAATCCTCTAGTGCTCACAACAGATGTAACTGGATTGCACATGAGCTCAAGTGTAGGTGAAAGACTTTGTTTGTGGAGCACACTACCTACAGAAGACAGAGGGGGAGCCAATTGCATCTGTCTTTGCATCTCTTGTTATTTCTCTTTCTCTTGTTGTTTTTGCCTCGATTCCCATTGCCTCTGTCTTGGTTTTGTCTCCTCCGATGAGTCTCAATGATTCTCACCCCAAAAGGGTTCAATTCTTCATCACTTCCTCTGTGGATCCCCCCCTCTTGATGTCCCTCTTGAATATCCCTCCTTTCTCGCAACCCATTGACATGCCTCATACAAAGGTGGTGTCTTTTGTGGTTTCCCCTAGTTTCTCCTTTGCTTTTGCTTCTTCTATGGGGATTTAACATCCTCTATTGAAGCACAAGTCAGAGAATGACCTCACCATGGGTGGAGGATAGAAGAAGGGTTCACCTTCTTCAGAAGCTAGTTGTTTGGGCTTGTGTCGTCCTTGTGATGAAGGCAACCCCCACTTCCCCAGAGTTTGTCACTGCCCCTTTTGATGAGGTTGGCGGTGACTCTCAGGTGCCTTGCCCTTCTCTTGCCCAGTTTCAACAACACACTCTTTGAAAGTGCATGTTCAATTCAATGGATAATATCTCAACTTTGTCGATGATTTTTTGTAAAATTGATGACCTTTGATTCACAAGAGTTCGGTGAAGAAGACCTTGAGGGGCCTTCTTCATTGGCACTTAGTTGCAGGCAAGTCAGAGGGAATTTACCTTGCTATCCCACCCTTGTAGGCTCATCCTCCCTCCCCTTATAATGATCTAGATTGGGAGTAGGATGACCTACTGGTTGATGAGGACTAGGGTGGTGCCTCTTCTACATCCGTAGATTATATTTGTTTGTGTTTTTGTGTTCCCTCGTTCTTGTCTTTTTATGTTTGATCCTACATAGAGGACCCTTGCTACCCTTGTAGGTACTTGGATATGTGCACGAAAATTTTTTGTGCACTTCTTTTGTTTGTATCATCATTCTTCTATGTGTCATAATATTGCTTTTTGATATTGGGGATGATGTAAAGCATCAGGGGCATTTAGGCCTTCTTCCATGTTAACCCAATTTATATTTTCACTTTGTCTTCATGTTCTCTTCTTCATGTTTAGAAAAATTTGGGGATTGATGACCGTTCATACCCATACCATATCTATCTATTTGTATCTATGAATAGATCTAACCCTGAATTCTTAGATCCCCCTATCTCTTAATTTCTTCGTCTATGTTTATCTTATTCTTGATGTTGTGGTTTCAATGTGTTGTCCCTCGTGTGTGTGACAACATACCATGAATACATATCACCATGTATCTCATACCACAACATCTTTTCCTCTCCTTTCTCTCCTTAGGATATCATGTGCTCCTCTATGTAGCAAACACCATCCTAAGGGGGGCTACCATTCTTTTCTAATTTTCAATAAGGTGAATTCTTTCAAAAGGATTCCTTGGTGTCAAATTTATTTACAATGAATTCCTTGACAAAAGAACCCCTTTATTGAAAAATATCTTATTTTCCAAAATGATGTATTCTCTCAAAAAGGACTCCTAGACAAAAATTTCTTTCGAAAAGGATCTTGTATTTGAAAGTCTAAAAATCTTCCTTTGAAAAAGGAGCACTTTTTTAAAATGAAAGAGTATAAAATCTTTCCTTTGAAAAAGGAGCATTCTTTCCACCAGATTCCTTGAGAAAAAATCTTTCAAAAAGGATTCCTTGATGACAAAATTACTTGCGAAAAATTGTGTTTCTTTCAATTGGTGTGTTCCTTCAAAAGGACCCCATTGGTGTCTTGATGTCTAGAAGGGTTCCATATTGAAGGAACTCCCTTTGAAAGATTTCTTCTCAAAATAATTATTTGGTGTCTTGCAATTTGTGTTTTTTATCTGATATTTGATGTTGTGTGTCTTAGTTTCAGACATCTTATATCTTGGTGTCTAGCTTAGGGGAAACCTAACTAGACTCGCCTTTTCTCTGATTGCCTCGCAATGCAGTTTGCAGCAGCCACAGGCCCATCTATCTGATCAATGTGTGTCTTGTGTCTATTTGATTAGGTTGTCTTATCATGTTGACTTGTGTTTTCTTGTGTCTTATCATGCATATGGATGTGCACCTTATGATTAGCTTTTTCGCCTAACATGTTTGTGGTGAGATCTCAGTTAGCTTTACAGGATCGAAGACTCGTGTCATCTTTGCATGTTGGTGGAGCTCCATTTTTCACGTCAAGGTATGCTAGATTGAAGATATTATTCCTCAATGATACTAGTATATTCTCTTCAATCTCTTTCTACTTTAGCTCACATTCACATTGACATGTATGCTCGCTAAAGTGGGGGAAAAATGTAATGGCATAAATTTACACCTAGGAAAATTTCCCATTTATTTAACTTCATTTTAGCCTTACAAGTCTGATAATGTAAATACACGTTACTTTTATCCTACTTTTCCCACATGTCCCTATCATTTTATGTTGGTGAGGGAATTTTTTTCAGGGACGCGTGCATGTCGTGCGGACGTCCACACGTCACATTTTTGTCCTGGCAAAGATTCCTATGTCTAGAATTTGCAAAATTGTTATGATTCCTAGGTTCCTCTGAATGTAACATTCCTTGTTGAATCTTGACCAATAAAAATTGACTATTTTCCTTCATTTACCCATTCAAACTTCATTCTCTCACTCTCTCAAGCAATTCTATCAACCTCTCATTCTTGCAATACTTCTTGATCATTCTTGCTCTATTCTCACTCTTTCTTGTTGCTACCAACTTCTTTCTTAGATTCTACAGTGTCTTATTGATCCAACACCATTGTCATTACAGTTTTATGAAGCTTTATCTCCTTGGCGTGGTGTCATCTATCTTATCCTTCCTCTCTCAGCCTTGAGTTCTCATAGAAAGGGAGGTGATATAGTACATCTTTATATTTTCTTGCATTATCATTCTTGTAAAATAGAATTTAGTTTTTTAGTGCTCCCTACTTCATTGTTTCATTTATATTCTCTTCTTTATCACTTTCTCTATATCATTGCATATTTGGTTGTCCATGGAAGTGGGAACACCAAAATGAGGACTTGACTAAGGCAAGTTCCAAACACATCCCCAATATTTTTCCTATCATTATGTGTGTAGGTGTTGTTCATTTTCTTGGAGCTAGCTAGAGAAATGGACCATACGTGAGTTGGAATTATTTTTCTTTCTTTTTCATTTCACTATTAGAGTAGTTTTTATAGTATTTTTCTTTGTGTACTTCACATTTCCTCTAATTTTCTATCAAACTATAAAACTTCAATATTTGGGTCATTAGTAGAATTTGTGAGTTTCTGGTTGTCACATGACCCTTTGTCCATATAGGATGCTAGCGCGTCCCTGAGACTCCAATGTGGCACACTAAATTTTGACTTTCGTGTTGTCGTCCTCTAACAAAGAGCTATTCGGTTCATAGTTTGAGACCTATGTAGTCTGCTCACCCAATTTCGAAAAACATGTCATAGTATCAAGGGAAATAAAGTTTTGTTTTCCCTTCCTTTTCAACCTATCCTTTCTTCTTTAACTTATTAGTTAGTCTGAGGTAGTTTAGGGCAGTTTGTTCCCTTAGGCTCTTCCATGACTTGAGAGCCTTGGGGGTGATGCATCCCCCTTCTCTACACCTTCACACCTTGACATGTACTTATTTAACATCTAATTATATGAGAGTGGTGTCATATGATCTTCAAATTAACTAGCTAAAAGTGATTAGCTAAAAACCAAATCATTTTCGTCACCCAAATAAGATAATTTTGTTTAACTTAAATATGCTTATAGGAAGAAGATTCTTCCCAAATTAATTCCACTCCTAATATTGTGTTCCATCATTATTCACCATTGCAATTATTATCCAGATCTTCATGTCATTGGCCAATAAGAGTCATTTGTGTGATTTTTTCATTTTGTTCTCTACTATTTGCTTAATTTCTTTTTAGTTATGAACTATTAGTGCAAGTTGATTAAACCCTTGAGGGAAAGCTACCAATAGTTATCTAAAGTTGTCTACGTAAAGAAAATGAGAACACATAAAGGATGTCTAAAGTTGTTTTTGGTCGAAGAAACCTACAACATAAATGCAAGTAGTCTGATGATATGAGGGATATTAAAAAAATTAACCTACAATAAGGAGTTAATTAAATGACACACATAACCCAAGTAAACTCCTACAATGGCTAGGATTAGAAATAAAAACTTAGCAACATAAGAGGATGAATAAAATGGAGTAGATGCACTATTACACATGACAAGCCACAAAGAGTGTGTATATGTTATTATAGATCACCTATAATAAATTACTAAAAATAGAAATTCTAGAGAGAAATTATAGAAAAGAAGTGCAAAAATGCTAAACTAGATGCATAAACACCAAAAAATGATTAAAAATAATAATTAAAGGTGATTACTAGGACCAAAAGAGTGTTTGTGCCATAGGGTATTGTACGTGCACCATAGGGTTGTGAACCTACATCGCAAGGGAGTGCATATTCACCATAGGATAGTGTTCTTGTGCCACAAGTCATTACACCTATGCCAAATAGGGAAGATCATACCTAAATGTGACAATGCCACTCTCGGTGTGCTTATACCACTTGGAAATGTAGGTGCCCCAATAGTTTTATCAATTGTACCATGGATTAGGGCTAAGGTTTTATCTTTAGTTAGAATGCAAGCATGTTAGGGAAGGGTTTAAATTCACCAAAACTAAGAGCAAGTGTATTTTTTAATAAAGTATCTATCCTCTCATGATCTTCGACTGCACTTTTCATTGTTGCCCTTGGTGAAAGAGTATTATTGCATTCTTTTAGAGATTTCAATCATTAAGATTGTTTTTGCAATCTCTATGTCCTCATATGCTTCATGCCTACAAGTTTTTCCATAAAACTCCATGCTATATGCCTCATGCTCTATGGCATGTCCTTTTGCACTCGTTCTCTCAACACTTTGACTGTCATGTGTTGGTGTGAATAAATGTCTTGTACCTAGCTAATTCACTCACTAGGTAATTAGGGGACATATTCACATGTTAAGTTTACTTAGGATATAAGATTCTTTCTACAAGTCTTAGTTGGCTTATCTAGAACTTATCGTATCTAGCTAGTATTGCTTGATTCCTAGGTAGTTAGTTATCTCATGTAATAGGATTAAGACACTTGTCATGATCTTTTCTAATCCTACATCTCTACCTTTCATTTATAACCAAGGCATCTCATGTACATTTGCATTCAATCAATTAAAGCTTATTCAAGCATATTCAGCCATTATTCAATCTTGCATTGTGAAGCAAGCTTTCTTGCCATTATCTCTCTTGTGGAAGTGGTTTTGGTCTTTCAACTTTTCCTGGGGGTGTTAGGGAGTCACCATACTCCCACATGGTATCAGAGCTCTCCAGGTGTTGTAGATTCCTTCCCAGATCTGAGGGTTATATGTTGGCTTGAAGTTTTTGTTGGGTGTAAATTGGGGTTTCAAGGACCTCACAGTTGAGATCAAGTGGCTGCGTAGACGAATTTTGACTGTAAATTCATCCATTTTGGGTAAATTTGTTTTTGATGAAAAAAAAATTGTTGGAACAACCTCTCGAGTGGTACGATTTTTCCAATTTTGCAAAAAAAAATTGGAAAATATTTTTTTGCGGTATTTTGTAAAATTTGGGGAAAATTTTATTATATTGTTTGGGAAAAATATTTTTGCAAATATTGTTGAGGGTTTTAAAAATTTCAGGCCAAATTCTTTGCTTGGTTGCTGGTGATTTCATGCGCCAGGCCCGTACCAGATCTGGTCATCGCAGGGAACAAAGATCTTATTTATTTGTAGGCTTTAATTGTGTGGTCGACTGTCATTGTATGTCAAATCGGCATCAAAGGTGCATATTCCCCTTGGCTGTGTAGGTTAGGCCCGGTACATTGGTCTTCAACTCCCTACATCATACCTTCTTTGGCAGCGAGTGGAATGGGTCAAATCATCCTTCCATTGGCAGATCTCTGCAGAAGGTACCTCTCCACAAATTTTGCATCGACGTACTTGGTGTCATTTGTACATCACCGGTCAAATCATTGTCTCCATCCACTAGCATCAGAATTTATTCAACAGTTACAAGGCTTGCATGGCGGTTGCTCTCTTTGTCAGATCTGTCAATGTCAGTATGACAAGAGTTTAGATCGACTTCATAACTGAAGTCTTCATTCACTCACCATCGGTTAATCAATCCATCGGCTCCTTCAACCCTTCATCTAGTGTACTCTATCTTGTGTCACATCGCTATCATCAGCCTATGCATTAGGGTACCATCTATCATTTGTACAAAGTTTGGTAGGTATTTTTGTTGGTCAGTGTTTATTCATATTACAAATTGTTGTAAAAGATTAAAAGGCCGACCTTATTAGTATAGGTGACAGTGATTTGGTATGCGGTGTTTTTTTTATTTTTACAAGGTCATATGGAAAACCCATTTTTTATCCCCCAGTGCCGAAAAATTGCACCTACTTAGTATGTGGATGCCTTGTTTTTAGTCCCTAAGTGCCTTTTTATAGGCCTTTTTTCATTTTTTCATAACTTTTGCAAACGGAGGCCATTTTTTAGAAATGAAATATTGTTGAAAAGCTGGCGAGCTCAATTTTTCAATGGTGCAGGTATTTTGCAAAAAAATTGCAATTTTGTGCCATTTTTTCCAAGTTGAAGCCAAATCATCATTTTTTGCCTCTGAGCTCATATCTTTGTGCTCCGATCTTCATTTTTCACAAAATTTGCGACATCGGGAAGGTATTCAAGAGCACTTCAATTCTATTCATGCATTTTTTGTAGATTTGTTTCTAGAATTTCTGGATTTCATTTTGAAGTTAATTTGGTAGTTTGGGATACATTGTTGTAAATTTGCAAAAATAAGTGTAATTTTTTTGGGACAAAGGGGTTAATTGCTAGTATTGTGAAAGGAATTTGTTGTTCCTCTCTTGTAATATCTAATTGTATTATGGATTTTCCAAAAGTTGCACTCCTAACTCCATATAACTATCATGAGTGGAGAACTCAAATGGAGTTATTATTGTTAAAATTGACGTTGCAAAGAATCACATTTGGTCAAGATCCAGAACCTGCAGGAGCTAAAGAGAGAAGGAAATGGCTTGATAGAAGGGATGAAGCTCTTGGTACTCTTCTTTTGTCCATTTCTCTAGATCTTAGATATCATGTTGCATCATGCACACATCCTAATCAAGTTTGGACTATTTTAGAGAGTCTCTTTGGTAAGCCAAATAAGATGAGGAAATTTAAGTTGGAGAATGAACTAATGGGTCTTAATCCTTCAGATTTTGACAATATCCAAGACTTATTCTCTAACCTCAATTCTCTTAGATTGTAGTTATCTAATTGTGGGGTCACAAAAGAGGATGAACAGTTGATTCTTTCTATTCTTGCTAAGCTTGGTCCTGATTAGTCTATGTTTGTTTCTACATTCTATGCTACAATGGATGCCCTTATCAATGCATACAAAATGCCTTCTCTTGATGAATTTGCAGCTCAGCTCACAAGGGAACAAGCAAAGTTGGTACACATGGGCACATTGAAGTCTTCTACACCTCATGCTCTTTTTACAAAGGATACAAAGGCTTCAAGTGGCAAAGGTAAGAAGCAGAATAAGGCTCCCAAGTCTAATGAGCAAGGTAAAGATTCTCCTTCACATAGCACTCCTGAGTCTACATCCTCTTCAAAAGAGGAATCATCTAAAAAGAAGAAGTTCAAATGTGCATATTGTAAAAGGTTACGACATGATGAGCATATATTTTATAATAATAAGACTGATGAACTCACACACTTTCTTCAAAAGAATAACATTCAGCTTCCCTCATCAGTTTCATCTACTTCTTCTTCAGCATCACAATCGGCAACCCCCTCATTATCATCACAGTCAGAGAACACAGGATCTACATCTAGGCTACACAAAATGAAAGGACAAGCACTCTTGGCCTTACAAGTCCTGAATCTCATAGATGGCTTCTTGATTCAGGGGCATCTCATCATATGGCATCTTCTATGGATATGTTCTCTTCTTTTGAGCCTTGTAATTCACCTCATATCTTAATGGATAACAATACATATATGAAGGTAAGTGGGAAGGGTTTTATTTCTATGGGAGAAGGGACTTTCAATGATGTTCTCTATGTTCCTTCCTTTTCCACAAATCTCCTTTCTATTTATCAAATTACTCATGGGGGTCAAGGTAAAACAGTTGAGTTCACTCCTGATAGGGTGTACATAAGGGACTTGGAGACTAGGGATATTGTTGCTATTGGGATGGTTGATCATTCATCTCGCATGTATTCATTTTCACATTTTGCTTCAAAATCTAAGATAATGTTCCTTTGACTGCATCACACACTCCATTGAGTGTGAACCATGTTAGTGAGGAGAAGTTTGGTCATCTACACCTTGGTATTCTAGAGACCGGTGTTGAGCTTCCTACTCCTCCACCTCCTGCTTCTTCAGCCATCAGTGCTTCTATTTAGCAAGATGATCATAGCTTTTCAGATCTTACTTTGTGGGATGAATACTTGACAGGTATCTCTAACTTGTTCATGGAGTTTCATATTGCAGATTTGGAGGACACACTTGAGGGGATTTCTCTCTTCTTTGATGGCAGTTTCAGCACAACTACTTTACCATCTACTTTTCCTTTTGAGATTGATATTCATGAGTCTCCTCCTTCACTTGATTTTTCATGTTTCTTGGTTGACTTTTACCATGATTATGTTATGGCTTATTCAAGCTTGGAGACTCCTACTCAGTTTTCAGAGGCATTCATGTTGAGTGTTGATTCTTCCTCCTTTCAATTGAACATGGAGTGGCTTCATCATTAGCTTATGGATTTGTTTCTTCCTAAGGGAAGATGTGTTGCTTGTAGACATTGGATCATCTTTTGTTTTCAAGAATTCTTTCTCAGCATTGGAGCTTCTTCATTGTGGGGGGGATATCTTATCTCTCTACTTCCCTCTTATGGGGGGGGTCATTGATTGTATATACATAATGGATGTAGTCCTTGGGGGGTATCACTGAGTCCTCCACACATCATGTTTTTTTTCTTTGTTTTCTTTTCTTTTCTCTCTTTTGGAGAGGAGTTTTGTCCCACTAGGTTTTCTCCTTTTCTCCACTTGTGAGAGATTGTTTGCATTTGCATTTGTAAATGGGTACCTAACATGGCCTTGTAGCCAGGACCCATAGTCTTCATATTTGCATAGTTTGCATAATAATCTTCTCCATGAGTTGCACTTAAGGGGGGTTTTGGTGTGTGAATAAATGTCTTGTACCTAGCTAATTCACTCACTAGGTAATTAGGGGACATATTCACATGTTAAGTTTACTTAAGATATAAGATTCTTTCTAGAATTCTTAGTTGGCTTATCTAGAACTTATCTTATCTAGCTAGTATTGCTTGATTCCTAGGTAGTTAGTTGTCTCATGTAATAGGATTAATACACTTGTCATGATCTTGTCTAATCCTACATCTCTACCTTGCCTTTATAAGCAAGCCATCTCATGTACATTTGCATTCAATCAATTAAAGCTTATTCAGTCATATTTAGCCATTATTCAATCTTGCATTGTGAAGCAAGATTTCTTGCCATTCTCTCTCTTGTGGAAGTGGTTTTGGTCTTGCAATTGTTCCTGGGGGTGTTGGGGAGTCACCATTTACTCCCACGCCATGATCTTCCTACAATATGCCCCTTTCAATGGCATTGCATATGATTGCCTTACCTTTGAAAAAAAAAAATTAGCCTCACCTTGCACATAATTGATACCTTAGTTCTTCTACCCTCCAAGATTAGACCATGGTTGTGGATTTTTCCCCTAGAGCATGTTCCACAATTTTGAATTCCAAATTTCCTACTCTCAAAGCTAACCCTCTCAAGTTTTGATCATTACTTGTCAACTTGATCAATCAAACACCTTGACTATCTAATATATTATATTTAAGGACAATTCTATATCACTATTAAACATAAAAAAGAATCATTAAAATGTCAAATGGAGAAGTCATATCAAAGGGGCAACAATTTCATTATAGCCATGAGGTTTTAAAGAGGCAACAATATGTTATGATATTTCTTAGATATATTTGTAAAAATCAGAATTATAGCAGACCACTTCGAGGGGGTTACCTCCAATAATCAAAAAATATGATATAAATTGAATAAAATATGATATGCTGATTTAGGAGGAACATATCTTCCTTTATTTATAAGCTTAACCATGTAGGGTCATACCCCTTTATCCTAATAAATAGTATTTAAGGTATTAACTAAAACTAGTGTTAAAGTTAAGCATCCCACAAGTGATTAACTCTTTATACTTAGGAATATATATTATATTCTAAGGATATATGATATTAAGGTAGAATATTAGTGACCTAACATGCCCCTCCCCTTCAAAAAAGCATTATCCTCAATGCTTAGCAATTTTGGATGCTTTAGTATGAATTGTTCATCTTCCCATGTAGCATCTTCAATTGGCATATTCTTCCACTTAATTAGGAACTTAGAGATAGCTCTATTTTGCAATTATTTCACTCTTTTCTCAATAATTTTCTTAGGTTCTAAAATAAAATTTCCTTCTTCATCTAACTCAGGCAATTCTAATTGGGTTGGAATATTATTACCTATTACCTTCTTTAAACAAGCAACATGGAAGATAGGATGAATTTTGGAAGATGGTGGAAGTTCTAACTTATAAGCTACACTTCCTATTCGATGGAGAACCTTATAAGGACCATAAAATTTAGGTGTGAGCTTCATGTTGTTATGTTTCTTAAGGGAAATTACTTATAAGGTTGTAATCAAAGAAATACCCAATCTCCCTCATCAAAATTTCTGTCACTATGATGTTGATCAGTTTGTTGTTTCATTCTATTTTGAGTCATAACTAAATTATCCTTAAGGATTTGTAGTATTTATTGTTGGTGTTGAATATAGTCTTCTACTGCATGAGCTTTACAATGAGGTTGCAAATAAGAAGTAGCAGATGGTGGAGGGTAGGGCCATAAATAGCCTCAAATGGAGTCATTTTAGTGGATTGTGTGAAACGATGTGTTGTACCTCCATTTTGCTAATGGTATCCATTTGGACCATTATTTTTGTTTATCAAAGGTAAAACAATGTAAACATCCTTCTAAACATTTATTCATAATTTATGTTTGGCCACCATATTGTGGATGATAAGAGGAACTATGTGCTAGTTTTGTACCTCATGCTTTAAATAAGTTTTTCCAAAAAATGCTAGTAAAGATAGGGTCATAATCACTTACTATGATTTTTGGAATTCTATGAATTTTTTTCACATTTTCTATGAATATTTTTGCCACTGTACTTTCTTGATGGATGAGAGAGTCCACAAAAATGTGCATACTTGGTAATTCTATCCACAACAACCAAAATTACATCAATATTATTAGATTTTGGTAGACCTATAAAGAAGTCAATTGATATTTCCTCCCAACGTTGTGTTGGAATGCCTAAAGGTTGTAAGAGTCTAGAGTCTTTATTGTTTCACCTTTGTTTCTTTGACATATCAAACAATCAACCATAAATTTCTTGACATCTCCTTTTAAGCCTTCCCAAAAGAAATATTTCTTTATACGATGATAGGTCTTTAGGAATCTTGAATGTCCTCCTATTGGTGAGTCATGCATTTGAGATAATATGTCTTCTTTTAAATTGGAATTTTTACATAAAAATAATCTATCTTTGTACCATAATGTATCTTCTTTCCAAACATACTTATCGAAAGAAGATGGGTCATGTTGAATTTTTAGAATGAGATCATGTATTTGAGGATCATTTTTCCACTCTTTTCATGCATCTTCTAACCATTTTGGTTGTATTAAAGAAGTGGAATAAATATTTGATTCCTCTACTTTTGGTCAAGAAAGGGCATCAACTACAATATTTTCTTTACCCTTTTTATAGATGATTTCAAAGTCATATCCTAGCATATTGGTAACCCATTTTTGTTGTTTCAATGAGGATAGTCATTGTTCTAAAAAGTATTTTAGACTTTCATGATTTGTCTTGACTTTTAAATTCCTTCCCATTAAATATTGATGTCATTTTTTAATTGCATGAATAATGGCTAACATGTCCTTCTCATATGTGGGCCTTAGCAAGTTTTTCCCTTTGAGTTGTTTAATCTCAAATGCTAATTGACACCCTTCTTGCATTAGTACTACCCCAATTCCATGTCCAAAAGCATTTATTCTACCACAAATGTTTTAAAGAAGTATGGGTAGCTAGTACTGGGGTTGAAGTGAGAGCTTCTTTCAGTTTTTGGAATAACATTGTTAAGGGTGATGTGATACGAGCATAATTACAAAAAAAAAATTATAGTATCCCATTAGACCCAAAAATCCTCTCAACCCTTTGATATTTTTAGGTTTTGGCCATTCTTTTATTGCAACAATCTTCTTGGGGTCTACCTTAACATCTTCATGTGACACCACATGTCCCAAGTATTCTATTTCTTTTACCCCAAAGACAAATTTAGATGGTTTGGCATAGATTTGATTATCTTCCAATACTTGTAATATCTTCTCTACATGCTACAAATGTTCTTCCCATGATTTAATATAGATAAGAATATCATTAAAGAAATCCACCACAAATTTGCGAAGAAATAGGAAAATTACCGAGTTCATGAGGCTTTGAAACATTTTTTTCTAAAGGTATAGAGTCATGTAGGGTCCCTCTATAATTACCTCTCTCAGTTTTTAATATCTCCAATCCATTTGTCTGTGGTGATAAGTTTTCAGTTGATGGAAAAAGCGTCAGATGCATGCAATGTAAAGTTGCAAGGTGGTGTGATTTTTGATTTGTTCATTGTGTGACCAAACTGATAGTTCCAACATATCTAGATTGGTAGGTTTATGCTAGGAAAGTTCCTATTTCACACCCCAACATGTCAGAACGTTCTGGGCTACATTGCATCGGCAATTTCTCTTAAGAGACCAAAGTGTGAAAGGGAAATAAACTTTAACAAGTTGTTACTCAAAAACTATGACACTTTCAAAATTTTCTTCTAAAGGTACAGAATCACATAGGATTCCTCTACAATGCCTCTCTCATTTTTTCAAATCTCCAATCCATTTGCCTGTGGTGACAAGTTTTTAGTTGATGGAAAAAGTGTCAAATGCATGCAGTGTAAAGTTGCAAGGTGGTTTGATTTTTGTTATGTTCATCATGTGACCAAACTGATTGTTCCAAAATGTCTGAATGGGTAGTTTTATGCTAGGAAAAGTTTTGTTTTGTACCCCAGCATGTTGGAACATTTCGGATTGCATTGCACCAATGATTTCTCTTAAGAGACAAAAGTGTGAAAGGGCAACAAACTTTGACGGGTTGTTACTAGGAAACCATGGCACTTATAAAATTTTCATATTAAGGTATAGTATCATGTAGGGTCCCTCTACAATAACCAAGCTCTCAGTTTTTCATATCTCCAAACCATTAGCCCATAGTGACAAGTTTTCAATTGATGGAAAAAGTGTCAAATGCATGCAGTGTAAAGATGCAAAGTGGTGTGATTTTTGTTCTATTTATCTTGTGACCAAACTGATAGTTCCAACACATCAAAATGGGTAGGTTTATGATAGGAAAGGTCATATTTTTCACCCCAGCATGCTGAAACATTCTAGGCTACATTGCATCGACGATTTCTCATAAGCGACTAAAGTGAGAAAGGGTAGCAAACTTTGATGAGTTGTTACTTGCAAACTGTGGCATTTAGAAACATTCCATCTGAAGGTACATCATCATGTAGGGTCCCTCTACAATAATCTCTCTTAGTTTTTCATATATCCAATCCATTTTCCTATGGTGACAAGTTTTCAGTTGATGGAAAAAGCGTCAGATTCATGTAATGTAAAGTTGCAAGGTGGTGTATTTTTGTTCTATTCATTGTGTTACCAAACTACCAGTTCTAGCACATTCATATGGGTAAGTTTATGCTAAGAAAGGTCCTGTTTCACACCCCAACATGTCAGAACGTTCTGGGCTACATTGCATTAGCAATTTCTCTTAAGAGACTAAAGTGTGAAAGGGCATAAAACTTTTATGAGCTCTTTCTTGGAAACCATGGAACTTAGAAACATTTCATTTGAAGGTACAAGATTATGTAGGGTCCCTCTATAATAACATCTCTTAGTTTTTCATATCTCCAATCCATTTTCCCATGGTGACAAGTTTTTAGTTGATGAAAAAAGCATCAGATACATGCAGTGTAAAGTTTCAAGGTGGTTTGATTTTCATTTTGTTCATCATGCGATCAAACCAATAATTCCAAAACATTCAGATGGGTATGTTTATAGTAGGTAAGGTCTTGTTTCACACCCCAACAAGCCAAAATGTTTTGAGCTACATTGCATTGGTGATTTCTCTTAAGAGACCAAAGTGCAAAAGGGCGGAAAACTTTGGAGAGCTCTTTCTCAAAAATTACGGCACTTAGAAACATTTTTCTGAAGGTATAGGGTCACATAGGTCCTTCTACAATAACCTCTCTCAGTATTTCATATCTCCAATCTATTTACCAGTGGTGACAAGTTTTCAGTTGATGGAAAAAGTGTCAGATACATGTAGTGTAAAGTTACAAGGTGGTGTGATTTTTTTTTGTTCGTCATGCGACCAAATCAACAGTTCCAACATGTTCGGATGGGTAGTTTTATGCTAGGAAAGGTCATGTTTTGTACCCCATCATGCCAAAACGTTATGGGCTACATTGCACCAATGATTTCTCTTAAAATATGAAAGTGCAAAAGGGCATAAAACTTTGATGAGTTGTTACTCAAAAATCATGGCACTTAGAAACATTTTGTATAAAGGTATAAAATCATGTAGGGTCCCTCTACAATAATCTCTCTCACTTTTTCATATCTTCAATCCATTTGCACATGGTGACAAGTTTTTAGTTGATGGAAAAAACGTCAAATGCATGTAGTGTAAAGTTGCAAGGTGTTGTAATTTTCATTATATTTTTCATATGACCAAATTGACAGTTCCAACACATTTGGATGGGTAGTTTTATGCTAGGCAATGTCATGTTTTGCACCCCAACATGCCAAAACATTCTAGGCTACATTACACAGGTGATTTCCCTCAAGAGACTAAAGTCTGAAAGGGTAGCAAACTTTGACAAGCTCTTTCACGAAAACTGTGGCACTTAGAAACATTTTTTTTAAAGGTACAAGGTCATGTAGGGTCCCTCTACAATAAAATCTCTCATTTTTTCATATCTCCATTCCATTTTCCCATGGTTACAAGTTTTCAATTGATGGAAAAAGTATCAAATACATTGAAGAGAAAGTTACAACATGACATAATTTTTGTTTTGTTTGTTGTGCAACCAAACCGATAGTTCCAACACATCTGGGTGGGTAGGTTTATGCTAGGCAAGGTATTTTTTCACACCCAAAAACATTATATGCTACATTATAATAGTGATTTTTCTTAAGAGACAAAACTATGAAAAATTGGAAAGCTTTTACGAGCTCTTTCTCATAAAATGTGGCACTTAGAAATATTTTTTCTAAAGGTATAGGATCACATTGTGTCCATCTACAATTACCTCTCTCATTTTTTCATATCTCCAAGCCATTTGGATATGGTGAAAAAATTTCTACTACCCCAAAAATTGTCAGATGCATGTAGTGTAAAGTTGCAAGGTAGGCTAATTTTTTATCTATTCTTCGTGGGGCCAAACTGTTAGCACCAACACGTCTAGGTGGGAATGTCTACACTAGGCATCATCCTATTTTTCACCCCAAATCTCTTGAACATTTTAGAGTACATTGTGTCGATGCTTTATCTTAAGATCCCTAAGTGCAAAAAGTGTTGAACTTTGATGCGTTGTTTCTCAATGTTAGTGGCACATACAAACGTTATGTCTGAACCTATAGCTGCATGTTATAGAGTTGAACCTATCATCCTTAAAAAATGCATTTTGTATAGTAGTAGACACATGCTCGTAAGTCTTATCACTAACTATAATCCATGTTTTTATAGGTAAGAGGGCAATTACTTAAGTGTGATTTAAATAATTTTATCAAAAGGGAAATAAAAGAAAAAGCATGGAAAATGTAGAGATCAAACAATGAAATTAAACAATCATTCTAAGGCAAAAGAATATAGTAATGACATAAATGATAGGGTTTAATGGATAGTCTACTTATTAAAGAGTTTGAGGCTTGCATGCTAAACTATTTTTCATTCCATTGGGAGCAATATGCATAATCATCAAAGAAGGTTTTTCAAAGTCTCTAGACTTTCCATGTCTTCAAGGGTTTGTTGAAGGAAGATTTTTAGATTCAAATCTTTACTATAATCATTTAGAGTGGTCAACAAGCTCCTTATTTAACCATAACAGTCATCACAAAAGTAGCAGCCTAGTGACAACTTAAAAACTTTGTACTACTCATGTATTGAAGCAAAGAAGACAGTCACTATGAAGGTTCAAAGAGGTTGTTCTGAGGAAGATATTAAACAGACAAGAATGGAGGGTAGTAACCTTTATATGGGAATTCCACCATACAAATACTAGTGATGATTGTTGACATTAAGGTTGCACCAAATGATTCATTTATTTTTCTCTATGATTGTGCACACAATCCAACTGGAATTGACTGAGAAATTATACGATAGTAGCTTAGATATCAATGCATCTTGAAGGCATTAAAGGAGCATTCATGGGTCAAGGATAGTCCCTTGACAATGGAAATTCATAGATGGTAGAGTTCATGTAGAGTAGAAGCACAGTCATGAGGGAAGGATGAAAAAAAGGCCAAATTTCAAGTAGCAGTCCACTATTACCAAGTGATTAACAAAGGAGATAAGAGATAAGGAAAAGAGCAAGAAATGTGATTAAAGTTTTATCAAGAAATTAAGAAGGCAATCACAATATAGAGGGAAAAGGGGCAGACCATATTCAATGGGACAGTCCTATGAGCAAATATAATAATGAAAAATGCATAACAAGGTGTAAAGGTGCATTAAAATCAGATAGTCCAAGATGGCAGTATAGCAGTTTCCGACATGAAGCATCACAAGACATCATGAATGGAGGGTAGTAAAGTTATGAAAGGACGACCCTTTTTGCAATGAAATAGGATTGTCAAGGAAAATTCAACCACAACCATTAGATTTTTCACCATTAATAATGTGACAATTGAGTTTATAAAGAGGATAGTGGCATAACAAAGAGGGAAAAGTTCTATTATTGTGCATATTTAAGGATTCAAAGACAAGCAACAAGTCATTAATAGACTATGAAATTGAAGACCTTAACTTGATTGGCGCAAGGTTTTTGACAGTAAAGGACTATAAATTAATGACTGTGTGTTTTGATTGTGAAAGGAAGAGTGACTTCAAGAATATAGTGGCAGTAATCTTGAGGCCATTGAAGAAGTGAATACATTGCAAAGCTAAATAAAAGAAACTTACCATGTTATATATAAGGTAGTCACTTCAAAAACAATTGGTGAAAGGGTGAAATTTTGAAATGCTTTCATAGAAAAGAAAGAAGAGCAGTATGCATGATCAATAATATGACAAGTAACCAATTAATAAGGATAGTAAAGGCATAACATCTTAGTTATGATGATTGTCATCAATGAACAGAGACATAAAAGGACAACCAATTCAATAGAAAGGACTTTCATATGCATGAAGAGGAATTGATTTCACATACAAAGAACAAAGGACTATCAAATCAAATCCAAAAACTAGTCAAGGTGACAACTAAATGAAGAGAAGGATAGTCACATAACAAATGGTATGAGTTCAAGGGGCAAAGAAAGGTTTGAGATGACATAATGGAAGTCACCAATCAAAAAGAAATAATCTCATTTAATAAAGTCCTATAAAAGTACATGACATAAAATATGTAGTTTCATGAACACAGTCAAGGATGACCATGAAATCCAAGGAAAAAGGGAAAGTCAAATCAATTAACTTTTTTTTTTAAAAGGAGAAAATTCATAAAGTCTATACAATATCAAACACAAATAGGACAACCACCATGAAGAAGATCTAATAAATGGAAAATGTATTGATAACTTATGACAGTAAGGGCACCATATCTCTTCCAAGAATGAATGACAGTGTATGTCAATATAATTTCCAAAAAACAAACCTAGGAAAGTTTCAAATGTATAGAAGGATTGGCAAGTAGTGATGATGTACTCAAGTGAACACAGGAAAAACTTCATAAGCCTGAAGCTTCTCCTATGACACAATTGGAATAATATGAGTTATCATTAATCAAAAACAACACTAAATTGATACTCTTCTTGGTAATAATTTATTAAAGAAGCTACAAGTTTATTGGCCTTAACTTCAAGACTCCTTAGATAATTAAATATCTACTCAATAATGTTTTCGTAATTTTTTCATGAATGTTAGATATAGAACTTTGAGAAAGCTATCTATATTAGAATTCACCCTTTTGTGTTGGTTATCATTTTATTTATTTGCATCCCATAACTAAGTTTATAAAAACTATTGGCCTTCTTATAGAAGTGCATAGTTGTTTTTGAAGCAATAATTAGACAATGGAAAAATCATGCTCCATACATTATAGTTTGCCAAAGGTGTAAATACACTCCAAGCATTGATTTAAATCCTGACATATATAATAAATCAACAAAGCATATCTTAGAAATCACATGCAATATGATCAATAAATATTCAAGCACTTTGCAGAAAAGCTATAGGCACCTGTGAAAACTTGAACGTAATAAATACCATCAGTAATTATTTAAGCATCAGATAAATAATCGATGAATATTAAAGAATAACAATCAAGAACAAGATGTAGAAAACACCCATGTCTACAACATTCAAGAATATGATTTATACAATATGCATGATAACATCATTCAAGAATAACTATCAAAAATAGGATTTACTTAATCCTCGTGTTGAAAACATTCAAGATAAAACTATATAGTTTGATAATAGTGATAAAATAAGATTTGCATTAGTTGAAAATCCATAAGGCCATACAACATTTTTTAGTAGGAAAATAGGTTTTGAAGGGGTTCTGAAACCCTTTACAAAAGGACTAGGTTGCTATTAAATAAAAGCATTGAACCAAGCAGCCCCAAAGCAAAACACCAACCATTAGAAGAACCAATAACAGACAATCAACAAACAAGAGGCAAAAAACCCAGACTCAAAATAGAGAGACAACAATTACTGCAAATTCTGTAGGATTCTTACTACCGCCACATCATTGGAAATTACTCTGTCATGCATCTTAACCACATCGTTAAGCTCTTTGACTGAGACTATTCCACCTTTCTTCATTTTAGTCCTGGTCTGAATGCAAGGACCATCCTCCTTACCTATATCATCTTTGCCCAATAAGGTCACATCCTCCAAATCCTGCATCTCCTTCCCTTCGAGTGCAACAACTTACCAGTCCACTTTCTAGATTTTTCATTTAGCACTGTCAATCCCTTTGCACTATTCTACAATGACACACAACTCACACTAACCAGGGTGGATACCTCTTCATAAATATTTGAAACTTTTTTTTCAAGAGATACCAACCTAGACTCGTGATCTTCCTTTAACTTTTCAACATCAGCCACAAATCTATTGAGGATACCATGCATAATTTTAACCTTTTTAACGACCGACGTTTCCAAATTGATACTATCAGTGAGAGATATATTAAACTAGACCAGAGAATCAATCTTTATATTAAGTTTCTTAACTTCATTCAGAAGACACTTAAGAAGCAATAAAATGTTACCCATCCCCTCTATCGCAAGGCGAACAACATCATTACCATCCATCAGCTGAAGGGCTTCAAAAATAGTATGAAACTTACCAACCAAGGTGTCCACCTTTTCTTTACCTGTATCCATAGACTTAGCTTCTAGATCAATCACCTTATCAGGAACCCAGATATCTCTGTTGCCTTTCCTCTTCATTGACTCCTTGAGAACATGCTCCAAGCCTCCCACGGCTCCTCCACAGCCTCGCCAACATTTTCCTTCCCTTTACCCATAGCAAGGGAACCTTTTTCCATAGAATGAACTTCCCTACCTTCCTCAATTCTCCCTCCCCTAATAGGATTCTTATTTTCTCAAAGCCTTTACCTTCCCCTTCGAACTCCAAATCTATATAAGAGTCGGCAGACCATGAAGGGGATTCATCTTTCCTGTTCCTTTTCCTGGAGGAGTTTGCAAAATCATCTTGGGGTAAGCCCTAAAAGGAGTCAGACCCAACATCCTTCACTTCATCTCCCTTTGAATTATCACCTTTGTCAAAATCAAAGCGGGTTTCGTTTGACCTTGCACCCTTTATGCAATTTGGGTGTCTTAATAACATTATTAGCCTTGATATACTCAATTATCAAGAGTATTAACCCCTCATGCAAATAGGGGTTACTCGAATTATTATAGTGCTCCAAAATACTATTTTCTAAAGATAAAAGCAAATAATAAGGAAACAAAACTACCCTATTATGTCTGAAATGATTTAGAAGCATAAAATGGTAACCATAAACCATAGAAAACCTATCATCCAAAGTAAAGTACCTCATCACAGCCATTTCCACCACCCTCCAAATGGGCTTTAGTGATAACCTGTCATATCCCCTACACCGCAACTCCTTAAACTTCATCTTCTCGTTGCCTTTTAGGAAGTTTTCCACAATAGATTTAGTGGCCGCCCTTTCCCTATAGAACTTTTTACCTTTTATGGAAAGACCAGACACCTCTGCAATCAAATCCTTTGTAATATTAACTTCCACTCCAAAGATTCTTAGAATCCTATTGTGCCAACCATTCACAAACTCCTGCAACACTTGGGAGTCGAAACCATGGAGTTTCATCATGTAAGTCATTACAACTCCCCTTTCAGGGATCTTCCAAACTAAGCCACTCACCTTTGTATCCTCATAAGACACAAGATCGATTTTGGATCTATCACCCCCCATTCTTAACTTCCCACAGGAAACCAAGGCTATCTCCCCAAAAAGGAAATCTGTTAGAGTAAAATGGATTGTGCAGAGCACAAGAAGAAACAAAACACCCACAAAGCGTGTCACCCTAACAACTTTAGTACTGGTTGACATTATAGTAGTGAGTCTCCAATGATTTCCAAAACCTCTCTCACCGAAATCAAGGTGAATACAATAATACATATGTCTTTTCAAAATAAATGGGAAATTATTTCTAGGAACCCCTCTAGATATCACTTGAAACATGTGATCTTTGTTCATCATTTACAATACATTGAATTTCAATGGTTAATACATCGTTAGAGTCCCAACGCCCAGGAGAAACCACCCCCATACTAGCAATGCAATTAGCTAAATTATTAGCCTCTCTAAAGACATGAGAAACATAGACATCTTTGAAGGTGTTTAAGTTAGTTATGGAGTCCTCAAATATATGCTTAATTGTCTAAGAGGGAGGGTTAGCTTCAAAAAATTAATCACATTCAAGGAGTCCCCCTCCAACCAAAGTTTTTTGATCCCCTTCTCTTGAGCTAATTTTAAGCCATGGTAGGCAGTCGAAGCTTTTGCATAGTGGTTTAAAACCATACAACATCATATGTCAATAAAATTATACAATAATCCAATAAAGTCATACAGGCTTGCAAAAAATCCATATGGACATAAAATATCACATATTGATAGTAAAAAATATATGTTCAAAAATTCCACATAGCCATACAACAAACAACCCTAATACATAGTCATTTCCCACTAGGGGAAGGAAATAGATCATGCGCTATCTTTGATTGTCGGATGGATGGAGATGCAAGTGATGTTGTTGTCTTTCGAATGTGCTCACTTGTCCTCCTCCATTCAGTCATTTGGAGATCCAACTGATACAATAAGAACTATAGACAGTAATATATAGAAATTGAATTATGGACTAACATATAACACAATAATCACTTACCTCAAATAAATAATCAGCACACTCATCCACAACATCACATTGATGATCTGGAGTGACAAGCACTTGTAGCAAGCATCAAGATAGAAATTAAACTACATATGAGTATCATTAAAATTTTCAATAAAAAACCAATAAAAGAGCAATTATAATGTCAAATTTACTAATCTGTCGCATACCTTTGCCAAAGGATCAAAACATGCTACTATTGCAACAACTCCATGGTCCATCGCACCATGAACATTGGTAGGGTTGTATGATGTTAGCATTTGAAAATGAAACAACAAATATGAAGTTTCAAACAGTGTTTCAATGTAATGCTATTTACTCTCTCTTGTCATCTAGCCAAAGCCTCTCTTAGCTCAAGGCATTCTCCAAGGTACATCCTTGAATCTTGTATTGGTGCCTTCACAAATATTAATGCAGCTAGGTCAAAACCTTGATGCAGGTAGGTCAATGTTGTACCATAAGCAATTGGACTTCAAATACTAGGTAAATGTTGTACATACTGCTACATATCTGTGAAATAAGACTCCTTACTCAACTTAGAAAGCATGACACCTTTGAAGATTGATTTGTTTTAGGCATAGGATTATTATAAATGAATCCTTTAGGTATACGCTTGGGTCTTCGAATGACCCTAATATTGGGATCTTATCATATTTAGTGTAAATATGTAATAATGTGGCATAGAGTTTTTGTCATGACTATCACCTCCATTCCTTCCATTCCTTCCACTCTTCCTTCATTCCATTCATTCCATCTTTCCTTCTTCCTTCCTTCCACCCTCCATTCCTTTCTTTCCTTCCTTCCTTCCTTCCACCTACTCTCTCTCTCTCACTCTCCTTTCCTTTCTCTCTATGTCTCTATATATATATATATATATACCATATATATATATATATATATATACTCTCTCTATATGTATATATACATTAATACTATATATATATATTATCTCTCTCTCTCTCTCTCTCTCTCCTATATATCTCTCTGTCTTTCTCTCTCTCTCTCTCTCTATTATGTCTCTGTCTCTCTCTCCTCCATATATCTGTCTCCTGCATATATATATATCTCTCTCTCCATATCTATTATATATATATCTCCATATATATATATATATATCCTGTCTCTCTATGTCTCTCCTCCTGCTGTCTCCTCTCTCTCTGTGCCTCCCTCCTCCATATGTCTCTGTCTCCTCCTGCCTCTCTCTCTCCTCCTCTCTCTCTGTCTCTCTCTCTCATGTCTATGTATCCATAGATGTCTCTGTCTCTCTCTCTGTATATGTGTGTGTATATGTGTGTATGTGTGTGTGTGTCACACACATATATATGTATGTATGTCTGCTGTATGTGTGTATATGTGTCTATGTGTTGTGTATGTATATATGCATATATGTGTGTATATATATGTATATATGTGTATATGTGTATGTGTGTATGTAATATGTATATATGTATATGTATGTAATGTGTATGTATATGTGTATATATATGTATATGTGTATGCATGTATACTTTTGTATAGCATATATATGTATATATGTATATACATATATACATATATACATATATACATATATACATATATATACATATATACATATATACATATATATGTATATATATATGTTTGCAATATATGACTCCATGATAGGTTTGGAATATAAATATATGATTACAAGAAGAAAATACGTAAGTAGATTAAGAATCATGAGGAATGACTAGACAAGAGAATTGAATAGTCAATAATAAGGACAAACAAAGCTATTGCTCAGAGGAAGAGAGGATACTATGTGTACACTTTGGTATATTAAAACAATTAAAAGGAACTAGGAATTACACTTAATAAATCAAAAGTAGGGGTAGAGACCTTCAAATATAGCCAAGTGGAAAAACACAAAGAAAAATTAGATCAAGGAAGGAAAAAATCGTACAAACAATCAATATGAGGATTATCCAATCTTTAATCCTCTTCGAGATCTTGGAGGGCCTTGAGGGAGGAAGCAAGAAGAAAGGGCTATTTATGTAAACAAAACAAGTGTAGGAGAACTCAAAATACACTTTACAATGGCATGAAGGAAGATCTTTGAGGTAGAATGCAACTTCCTGGAAGAGAGTAAGAGAAAATAGATAAGAATATTATTCAAGACAAAGATAAGAGGCATGGAGGAGGCTATCATTAAGATAATTGGGACAAAAAATGGACAAACGAGCACATCCATGATGAAAGGATTTATGAAATCTTCTTGACCAACCTGGTGTAACTAAAACGAAGGAAATTTTGGGGACAAGTGCAGACCAATAACCTGTTTAGTTTATAAAATAAAGAAGCAAGAAGCAAGAAAATATCCTAAATAATAAAAAACCCTAATTTGGAAAGATTGTTGACATATTTAATGTAATTGTAGTTTTGAAGAAAAAATTATCTATGTAGCCATTGGTATTATTTAGAGAAGGTGTGGAAAGCAGGAACATGAAAGTGTTTATGTCTAGTGCTTTAGAAGAATTTTGTGAATGTTTCTTCCAATCTATCTAATTTTTGGTAAATTTGTAACAAGCAAGTTTAAGGACTTAATGTTTTAAACTTAAATTTTTACTGCAGGAATAAAAGCATTCAACCATAATAAGACTAGAAATGCATTAGTAATTCATTTTTCTTTTGTGTGGAGTGAATTTTCTATGGATTGTCTTAAAGATGGTTGGTTGAATGAGGATTCACAATAAGATTTGGATGACCATGAAACTAAAATAGTTTTTGAGAAAAGAAAGCTAGGTCATTTTGTTTCAAAATCAAATTAAGGAAAATCAAGCCCTAAGGATCTATATAGAACCTTAGAGGATAGATGCATTAAAGAAAAAAGTACAATTGTACAAAATCATATGGAATTGTGTTAAAAAGTATAATCATATGGAATAGTTTTTTTTTCAATTACCAAAACTGCCTAACATTGTTTTACAACACCATTAAATAATAAAGGTTACCTGAGTGAAAGTTTCTCGAGGATGAGAATAGTGAGGCATCGATGTCGAAGGTCCACTAGCAAACTATTTGGCATCAAAAGTGTGTTATGAGACAATCATTCAGATAAGGTTCAACTATTCACATTTAGTAATTATTTCTTTAATATTGGTTACATACCTATGGACTCGACAACGTAAACATATAGGGGTCTGTGGAAACAATGCATATACGCTCAACACT
>VDFB02058242.1:702656305-702721205 GCA_007258455.2 Sequoia sempervirens | reverse complement strand
AATCCTCTTCGAGATCTTGGAGGGCCTTGAGGGAGGAAGCAAGAAGAAAGGGCTATTTATGTGAACAACACAAGTGTAGGAGAACTCACAATACACTTTGCAATGGTATGAAGGAAGATCTTTGAGGTAGAATGCACTTCCTCAAAGAGGCAGGAAAAGTTAGATAAATATTGGTCTCAAGACATATAGAAAGGAGGCTATTAAGAAAACATATATCCACAGCATCATAAAATTGAATCAAAACAGTGTTCAGGCGTGCACACAACTCAAGTAAAACAGTAGCAAGCAAAAATATCCTCACACAAAAACCCGAATCTGAAGTATTGCTGATATATTTACGGAATTTAGTTTCTGGAAGAAAATTACTCAGTGGAAATGAAATATTAGAGAAGAGTTATGTCTAGCATGAAGAATTAGAATGTTCTTCCAACTCCACCTTGTAAATTAAAATAGCTGAAGGACCATGTAGTAATCCAACTCAATCAAAGAGAATAAGCGATCTAACCAGGCCGTACTTGTCGGATGGAAAATTCATTTTCTGTGTGGAGTGAGAATTTCTGATTTCATGATGCTTATTGAGTAGTAAAGAGGGATCACAATATTTGGACAGAACTGAAAGAGTTTTGAGGAAATAGGTCAGCTTTTGTTTCAAAAATCAACATAAGAAAACGGGCTCAAGGAATTAGTAAGAACCTTAGAGTATAGAATATTAAAATAGAAAAGAAATCATATGGAACTAGTTAAAAGTATAATCATATATGGTTTTTTTTCACTACCAAAACTTAAAGACACAAGTAACAATCTGGTTAAATAATAAATACATCGAAGGGAGCTCTGCAGGATGAATAGTGACTGTGCCAATGGAAGGTCCAGCAAACTATTTGCATCAAAAGTAAGGAGAATTGCCCAGAGTAAACAATCCATTCATAATGAAATAATATTTCTTGGGCATTAGTTACATACCTATGGACTGTTAAACGAAATATAGGTCCAGGAAACAATGCATATACGCCCGCCACTGATATATATTAAAACTTTTGTATATTCATTTTATTTGACTGAAGTTATTCTTACATTTTGGGAATAAATGACAACAAACAGAATGCATCTGGCATTGCCCACCGTTTGACTCAACAAGGCATCTATCTGACCATCTTCTCTGCAGTTGATGTGTCCTATGTAGCTACATCTTGAGAAATATCACCATCATACATGTAAACAACACCACAAGAGTGACAAAATTGGACTAGAACTTTGGGCCTAGAAGACTCTCCCACATCAAGCTCCACTAGAGGTCTCACACATTGTACAAGGCTCTAAGTAAGCAAGTTAATCGAGTCCATTGTGTCCACCTCGAAACTGTCCTTCACATTAGAAGGAAGGATGACATGCTCCACCATGGGTTTAGCCAAGGGTCTTGATGCTAGTTGCAGATTACGTTGTGCACCTACTCTATCATGTGTGGATCTCCCACCTCTACCCTAAAATTCTAAATAGTCAAAATAATTTGGCATCTTATTGAGGACAAACTCGCAATAAAGTTTCCTCAAAAAATACAGCGAGACCTCTAGTTATTGCATGGAGGTTGGTCAAAAACCATCCACCACTACTCCCAAAACTTATTTTTAATTAATTCATGGTGGCACCAATGCATGGGGAACCTCCTGCATGTGAGTGATAAAGGTGCATTGGTTCTTGGGTCTTTGAAAAGGGCACACAAGTTGGATTTGTTAATTTTTTCTTTATTCACTTGCACATAGAAAATTCCAGTTGCATTAAAACATTTTAATTCCTCCCTCTTATTCAACCAAAAATTAAATTTTTCATTCATTGCTCCTACATGAGATACAATTGAATTTAGGGATTTGACAATGCCTCTCTTATGAGGGTGGGTTTCAACATGTTCATTTAATATTGAAATCAATTCTTCAAGCTCTCTTTTGTTGATTTCTATTTGATTTTAAATATTTTCTTGAGTTCCTATAGGATTTCTATGAATTGAGGGAGGGGTTTGATGTTCTTCATGTTTGGGAGAGTCTTTGTGAGTAGGTGATTATGAAGTATCAATATTTGGAGGTGGAGATTGATTTCCTAGAAATTAAAACAAAGTTTAATCAAACAACCTATTTTGATCTATAATTTAATTCATATTTGAAAATAAAACAACAAAAATACATACCTCTTTCACCTCTGCGATGTCTTGGCGACATCCTCACAAAGAATCACAAGGTGAGAGTGCAACTCTTTTGGTGAGTGTAGGTTGCATAGGTAAAAATTGGCAAGAACAAGTCATAGCTAGGGCATAAATGAGGGGAAATGAGGGTTTGAACACTGCTTTTTTTAACTTACTTCTCTATTTGGTGAGTGCCAAATTTGGCACACACAAAATATAATTTTTCAAGTTTTTTTCAATGTGGAACCTTTTTGTGTCACAACTTTGTGCACTTACCCTCATCACTTTTTGAATCAAATTTTCCCAAATTTTCCTCATCTCTTCTTATATAACATTTTCTTTTGAAAAAATTGAAGTAATTTTTTGATACAAGCCTTCCCTTCAAAAGTTCATATGGATTTTTGTTGTTGTTTGCCCTGATTTGTGCTCGGTTTGAAATGTATACAACTATATGAACCACTCCTTTCCAAAAAGTATCTAGGATATCTTGGATTCATTGAGCATAGCTCTTTCCATGCCTTGAATGGCTCTATTATTTCTCTCAACTACTCCATTTTTTTGTGGAGCTCTTGCAACTAAATATTGTCTCCTTATCGTTGGAAAGGGAAGGCTGTTGGAAGTTTGTTAATATTGATGTTGTTTGGCAACATAAACATGAGATGTATATATTGTATGATCTAGTGTTTTCATTGATGTCAACATTTTTATGATCATTCTAGCATAGCTTGAAAGTATTCTTGAATACATTTGGATGAAACAAGTTGATCTGGAAAATATGGTTATACAAGAATTTGGCTAAGTATTCCTTCTGATAGTATTGTGGTTCAGTGTGTCATTTTTTGGGTCCGCACTCCACCACAAGTGGAGATATCACTCAATGATTCTAACTGTAGTTTTGAGATCGTCAGATGCATCTACATTTAAGATTTTGTGACATTTTGTGAAGTATTTCGAAAGATATGAATGACAGAGTTTAGCCTTGTATATTGCAGTCATTCATTGTACAATGTATCAGTGTGGGAGATTCTGCATTTCTTTGTGAATAATTATTTTGTTCTCCAATGATGAGGATAAGCTATTAGATGTCAGTTGAGTGGGAATTCAAAGAGATATCGAGTTTTGAATTCACACGTATGACAAATTCTATGTATAAATGAAGGTTTTGTGTTTAGGTCTTATTTTGGGCTGACCTAACACATTTGTTGCTTTGTGGAGGACAAGCAAGTAACTTTATCTTATGTGGGATCTATATTAGGTCCATCCTGTCTTGACCTATCTTAAGGTGAATTGAATTTTGAATTATGGTGTGAGATGTGGATGAAATGTTTTGAGGATGACATGTTTAATTTTATGTTTTACTTCTAATTAGGCTGACCTAATTGAAGTTACACTTGGTATGGATATATATAGGAAATTAACTTCAGAGTTTTGTAGGATTATGATGATGATGATGAAGATATAGAGTGAGTGGATTGTATGTGAGTAATGAGAGACTGTGAATGATGATCTGCACCAAGCTAATCAAAGACAACACAAACAAGGGTAGTCATTCAAATAAGCACAAACATCATTCCCTATGAGATTCTTGATCAAATAAAGATGAAAACATGAGAACAAAAGCATAAAACAAAGCAAATGAAAGCATGAAAGCATGTAAACAAACCAAAACCAAATAGATCAAACCTCCATCCCATAAGGGGATTGGTGTCACTTTGATGTGGAAAGTGGCCCTTTCCCAATCCCTTTGATAAGCTCCAAGACCCTTTGATGTGTAGATGATGAAAATGATGCAAAAGTATAGTAACCAAGCTAAAATGACATGAAAATGAGTGATTACTATGGATGAATATGCCTATAGTAAGATTGCATGAGATTGTGGATGAAAATGGATTTGATAAATGCCAATTTCCCTCAAATATAGTGATAGCAATTGGATGATTGATGGATGAGAATGAGTATAATGACTTTGCATGAAGAGGTGGATCTATATTCAATAGAGGAAGCCCCTATTTATAGGAAAGAAGGGTTGAAGAATGGATGAAATTGGTGGATGTGGGACTAAAATGGGGACCAATAGCATCGTGACACTTGTCACAAGGCTAATGAAATCCATGGGGATATGTGTGGAGCACATTTTGAATAATGTGAAGAGTTAAGGAAGATAGATGGATTTGTAAGAGAATGTAAGAGAATTGAAGGCATATGGTTGAGAATGTAAGAGGGACAAGATGGCATGTAAGTGCAATTAAATGCCTTTGTAAGAGGTATTTAAGACCTTGTAAGAGGCTTTAAAATCCTTTGGAGGGAAATTGAATGAAGGGGTGGTTGAAGGGAATATTCCAAAGAATATACCTTTGAGAGGAAAATAGGCTAATTAGTTCATTAAAAGAAGTGATTTTCATGTGCAAGTTGGTTAGTTGATCATAGGTTTATTTAACCTTAGTAAGGTTAAAAGCTAGAGAAATGGGTAATGAGGATTAAGATGTGATTAAAGTTAATTAATTCAAAATTAATCAACTTGAGTGTGTTCGGGGATTTATGACATTTGTTAAATAATTAGTTTTATTTAAACAAATGAGAGGACTTTAGGGTTTTAATTAAATAAATTGATTTATTTAATTAAATGTGATGAACATTCTTCAGGGGAGGGTGAATCAATATGATAAAGTTAATTATTTGATTAATAGTAGAAATTGATGAATTTGACTAAATAATAAAGATTATTTAATTAAATGGTTAGAGCATAAGTGATTTAGGAGGAAATGATGTTAATTAATCAAAATCATATGCGTAATATCAATCAAGAATTTTTTAAGTATCTACATTTTCCCCCTCTTTGAAGCGATGTACCCATTGCATTGGTTCAAAGAATAACATTGCCAAGATCCAAATTCAAAAAAAATCTAATTTTTTCGAGTGCCCCACTGTTGCCCCAATGAAAGGAATTACACTGCTACACTTCCCACTCGAGAGATCGAGCGAAAATGTTGATTTTTAAGTCGAGATCATGATAAAGATTCAACAAATGTTCAACTCAAAAAGGACTAGAAAGCTCATATGTCTAATGTAGACAAATTTGATGATGTATAGATAGTCATCGACAATGGGTAGCCTCATGTATATTTTGATATATCACATATATTTGATACCTAGATAGAAATGTTAGTAAGAATAGAAGAATAAGATAGAATGAGAAGGCGACAAAAGTAGAAGAATGAGATGGAAAATCCCTTGATTTCGAGATAAATTCAAAAGTCCAACAAGTCTATGAATCGTTGAGACTTTATTAGATATGATGATTAGTGATGATGATTTTGCTTATCCGGGGATTGGGACATGAACGACACAACTTTCCTTATGTTTGTTAAAACACATAACTATGATGCATCAAGGTATAGACAACCAGGATGGCGTGGTGTCTAGTGTGATGGACTTTGACTCAACAAGCAGATAGGAGTAGCCTTGTTCACACCTAACATACAAAACCTTACTAGGATGCACTTCAAAAATTTCAAACATCTCTGACCAAAACATAGAAAGGCATAACCTAACAATGTAATAGTCAACAAGTTGCCCAAAACACCTTCCATATACGCCTAACAAAGCAAGTATTTACCAAGGTTATATTATAAGAATATCCAACAAGCACAACAAACGAAAGATAATGACCAATGCCCCATTCCTTTCTCTCTAAATCATTTTGATAGACATCATCGAGAGGTCATTGGAATGAGTGCAATAAGATAAATCACAAGAAAATATCAAGTAAACAAACAAGTCAATGTTCTTCATACCTCTAGCCAAAGGGATGTTTTTTGTTTAGGATAAGTATCCAAAGTGATTGCCAATAGATAATGCCCATTGTAGGAAGGATACATCCTAGGAAAAGTTAGTGGATGGTGGAAATTTGATAGGTTGTTTGAAAGGCCGTTGACATAAGGTTGATTGACATGTTTGCTAAAAAGACCAAGAGTTTGATTTTGCATTTAAAAGCTTGTTGTTTCAATTTTGAGTTTGTGTTTGAAATTTGCTTTTGCTGATTGTTGTGGTTGTTTCTATTTGTGTTACCAAAGGGTGAGTGTGACGATCAGTTTATTATGGATGAGATTATCATGGGTGAAAGTGAAATGGGATGGGTGATTTTAGACTTTTTTGGAATATTTCAATTTTTTTGGTGTTTTCACAATGTTCTGAGGTTGTTTTTGGATTTTCTAGTTGTTTTACAAATGTTTTGATTTTCAAGTTTTCGTGTTTTCTGATATTTATGAATGTTTTGGGATTTTGTGTCTCGGGGGCTCATCAATGATGCTCTTGCCTACATTTAAGCTCAAAGACGACGTAGTTCGATAACCATGTTTTTGACGTTTTCTAAAAAATTTACCTATTTTGGGATTTTGACATGATTTGAAGGTTTTTTTGGATTTTTCTAAAGATGTTTCGAATGTTTTTTTTTTAATTTTTTTGCATGTTTTTGATGATTTGGATATGCAATATGCATAATGATATCAACGATCTATTTTGGGATTTTGTTGAAAACCAAGCTAGGGTTGATTGATCTTATTGATGGATTGATGATGATAACATTGTTGAGGATACACAACAATGCAAGGATAGTGTTAAGAAACACAAGGATTGGGAAGGATATCTCGAGATTACGATGGATTGATTGAATTTGATTGATCAAGATTTTTAAGCTCGGTTTGGAACAAAATCTATTTGAATGATTTGATGTGACGTTCGAAGTGCAAATTAGATGCAACTGATATTGATTGTTTGGATTGATGTTCGATGAAAGATAAAGCTTGATAAGGAACATCTTCATGTCAAAATGTGCCATGGGCTAGTGATTTGAATTTTTGCTCACAAATGCTTGACCTTTTTTTTTCACAATTGCCAATGTTCAAATCACCACATAAGTTGGAAGATATAGATTGAGATTTATTACCGAAACAATATGTAAATATTTTCCCCCGTGTCTAGCAATGTATGGACTTCCATGGGTGGATTCTTGGATAGATGTACATGGATGGATGGATATGGATTATCTTGTGACAAGATAAGGTGTTCGAATAAAGAATGCTCATTTGGATAATGCTTCATGGCTCAGATAATGTTGGGTAGGATAGGATCAATGACAATGACCCATGTCAAGATGTTTACCATAAGCAAGTGTAAAGTTTACACCAAAATTTTATCAAGATCAAGATAATTTAGAAGATGGATGTAGATGGATGAAAATGCATTGGATAAATGGTTCATGGATGAATGGATTTATTATGGATAAGATGGATGGAATATGCCTATAGTCTTAGATTGCATGATATTGTGGATGAAAATGGATTTGATAAATGCCAATTGCCCTCAAAGATAGTGATAGCAATTGGATGATTGGTGGATGAGAATGAGTATAATGACTTTGCATGAAGAGGTGGATCTATAATCAATAGAGGAAGCCTCTATTTAGAGGAAAGAAGGGTTGAAGAATGGATGAAATTGGTGGATGTGGGACTAAAATGGGGACCAATAGCATTGTGACACTTGTCACAAGGCTAATGAAAGCCATGTGGATATGTGTGGAGCACATTTTAAATAATGTGAAGAGTTAAGGTAGGTAGATGGATTTGTAAGAGAATGTAAGAGAATTGAAGGCATATGGTTGAGAATGTAAGAGGGACAAGATGGCATGTAAGTGCAATTAAATGCCTTTGTAAGAGGTATTTAAGACCTTGTAAGAGGCTTTAAAAGCCTTTGAATGGAAATTGAATGAAGGGGTGGTTGAGGGGAATATTCCAAAGAATATGCCTTTAAGAGGAAAATAGGATAATTAGTTAATTAAAAGAAGTGATTTTCATGTGCAAGTTGGTTAGTTGATCATAGGTTTATTTAACCTTAAAGTGAGGTTAAAAGCTAGAGAAATGGGTAATGAGGATTAAGATGTGATTAAAGTTAATTAATTCAGAATTAATAAACTTGAGTGGGTTAGGGGATTTATGAAATTTAATAAAAAAATAGTTTTATTTAAACAAATGAGAGGACTTTAGGTTTTTAATTAAATAAATTTATTTAATTAATTAAATGTGATGAACATTAGTCAGGGGAGGGTGAATCAATCTGATAAAGTTAATTATTAGATTAATAGTAGAAATTGATGAATTTGACTAAATAATAAAGATTATTTAATTAAATGGTTAGAGTAGAAGTTATTTAGGAGGAAATGATGTTAATTAATCAAAATCAGATGTGTAATATCAATCAGGACTTATTTAAGTGTCTACAGAGACATATGACATGTATGGTGTTCCACCTACATGTGTGTGATGAGAATATAAGCAATGTGAGTATATTATGAGAAGAGTAGAGTATTGATTCATATATGTGTGAAGATTATTTTTGTACTTCAATGGAATTGTAATCGAGCATATGATAGATGTTATTGTATCAATTCAAATAGGTTGTGTAGCCACCCCTTCTTTCTTCTTTCCTATTTCTATGGACAGTGAGTCCACCTGTAGTGAGCATTTATGTAATATACTATATCTAGATATAATATATTGTGAGCTAACCCTCACCATGGTTTTTCCATTTTTAGGTTTTCCACATAAAAATACTGGTGTTCATGTGTTATATGATTTTGTGGATGTTTCATGTTTTCATTCATTATTGTTGTTGGATGTATATTGGTAATTGGATGACTTATGTCAAAATGGTTTAATGGAATACTAATTCACCCCCTCCCCCTTTTAGTATTCTTAGTGTTCAACAATTAGTATCAGAGCTTGGATCCCTAGAAGGAGCTTGACAACTTTGGGAAGATCTTGGACTTTGAACACATGGTTGATAGAAAGTATCTTATTCCTCCTGAAGATATTCTTGCTATTAAACACATACAAGAAGATTGGATAATTGACAAAGAAGAACTCAAAGTTGCTCTTGAAGATCTTAACAAAGTTGAAGATGAAAACAAAGATCTAAAGGAAAATTTTCAAGAGGCATAGGAGTGCGTTAGAAAACTAAGAGAGTAGATCAGGAAATTTAGAGAAAGGCATAAGGAAGTCAATGAACAATTGAAGAAAGCAAATGAAGACCTCACCGAACTGAAAGTGCAAGTGGAAGAAAGGAAAAAGGTTGAGGAATATCTAAAGGAAATGGTAAAAAAAAATCTAATGAATGCATGAGGCTTGAACAAGAAGTGGTAAACCTGAGATCAGACTTGGAGAAGGCAAGAAATCATGAAGAAAAATTTAAGACAAGCTCTACAATGCTTGATGAGTTAATTGTAGGACAAAATGCATCTAAAGACAAAGGTGGTCTAGGACTTGAAAAAGGAGAAATCTCAAAAGTAGATCAAACATCTAATACAAAGAAGTTCAATGAGAAGACTGAAGACAAGAAGAACAATGGCATGTTTCAAAATCAAAGAAATAATGATAGAAGACCTCCTATCAGACAACCAAATGCTAAAAGGTACTCATCTTTCAATGGTATTTATTATTTTTGCAATAAATTTGGACATAAAGAAAAGGAATGTAGAAGCAAAATGAATCAGAATGTTTCATATTTTACTAGTCAATGCTTTACATGCAATAAATTTGGACATAGAGCAAGTGAATACAGAAGTCAATGATAAATTCATATAATAATTGTAGAATGTTTCAACCTTTCAATGGATACTATTATACATGTTATAGATTTGTACACAAGGTTAATCAATGCAGATCCAAAATGAATGAAAGGAATAATGCTCAAAGGAATATCATATGCAACAATTGCAGAAGGACATGACATATTGCTAAATTTTACAGAAACTTAGAAACACAAGGAAGGACAATCTGGTAAAGAAGAATAAACTAATAAAAAAGATTGATCTGAATGAAGTGAAGAAGGAAATGGAAAAGATCTGGAGAAAGAAAGAAGAGACTGGGGATAAGGGAGAGTCTATACCACTCTCTCATGTAGATGTTTCCTCCAGTAACTAAGCCCAAAGCTATGGATTAGGGGGAGCTTTAATGAATATCCTATGTCCCCTCCAGAAAAGAGGTGCTTAAGATATAACACGAAGATATGTCATGAATAATTCTTAATTTGTGGAAGAAAATTGAAGAAGAAAATATACTAATGCGGCAATTTGCGGAGCTTGGAAAGATGACTATGAATACAGGTTTTAGGGTTATCATCTTTTTGTTTGAAGCATTTATTGTTGAAATGGGTCAAATCAAAGAGTTAAAAGCATACTTGTAAAGGAAAATTCATTTCACGAAATGCATTTGAAGAAGAATAGAGGAGTAAGAAGTGAGTTTGAAGAGTCTGAAGCATCTCCAAGTTGTAGAATTTAAAAACCCCACTTCATCAAGCAAGAGAAAAAGGTATTTATCAATCCCTGCACATTCTAATTTTCTAGAATTATCAATTGAAGGCAATTTGAATGTAATGGTGGCACCAAAAATTGTAGATGTTTCTCAAAAATCACAACCCAAATTTAAAAGATACTTCACCAAAGTTTTAGAAGATGATCCTCTAGGCACATTTTTGCACATCCCTCTTGGGGTTCTGCTTGCTAAAGCTATTAGGGCTTACATTCATGGGAATATGGTTCAAGAGCACCCCTACAAAAAATTGTTCAATCTATGGGTAGATGAGTTAGTTGGAGAAGACTACACCTTGAAACCAGAGTACAATATCTTGAATGAGAAGAAATTAGATGTGTGGCACTGGTTTCCAAACTTTATCTATGAAGAGAAGTGCATTAGAATGACCATAAGCAAAATTCATGATCAGTTTATGTGGATTGATGATGCTCACATGATTACCAAAGAAGTGATTAGAGAAATCACTAGTTTATGGTCCACCAAACTGATTCCAATCCAGAAGTCTGCCAAGAACAAAGACAAAATGTTAAAAATGGGTGTTGCAATAAACCCTATCAGAAATTTGATAGTTCAATATGTGGCTATGGTTATTGGAAACAATATTTATGGAGACAATTCAGTCTCTGCCATTGTAATTCAAGTGGCCTTGGATATGATTGAGAATAATGTTGAGTATGACCTTTGTGAGTTGCTCCAACAACAATTGATGGAGAACCTGAAGGAAATTAAGAAGAAAAATCATGCATTCAGGTATGGTACATTGGTGTTATGTTTGGTTTTCTACTTTATGAAGGAAGTTCCTATAGTTGGAAAGGTTAATTATTCAAGTGAAAATCCCGTTGCTCATCAGATAAGAGACTACATGAGTAATATTGGAGATATGAATGTTCAAAGTGATGCCCTTGCAACATTCTTTGCAATGTTTCAAAGAAGAATGAATACGAGATAGAGAATTTCAAGAGATGTTGTAAGGAAATACATAAAGGACATTACATTTTTGGTTTCTACTATTTTTTTCATAATGGAAACGGTTGAACCTAGAACTATTTGGATTCCAAAGCTTGGATATGAAGTGACTAAAGATGAAGCTATTGGCTATGTTGAAGTGATGCTTAACAGTCCCAAAGATCCCAATAGGCCAAGATATGGAATTATAGAGAAAAGACAATGGAAGTTCATCAAGAAATCACATATTAAGAAATAGGTTGATCTGAGGTAGAATCATATGCCAAAGAGCTTGGCATCTCAAAAGACATAGTCAGGGAAACTATAGAAAGTGCTAGAGCTAACATGAGTATAAAAGAAGCCTCTGATAGCTCTAGGAGATCAGTTATTGCATCTCTACCTCTAGCTAGTGAGAAGAGGAGATCCACAGACTATCCTCCAGTAAGAGAGAAATCCCCTTTGGTAAGTCATGCCATCAGGGCAGAAGTAAAGAAAACCATAAGGAGAGCCAAGCATAAAGCCATAAGGAAAAAGGAAACTAGTATCACTGTGACCTTTGAAGAATATTTAATTGTTGAAGGAGATATGCATATAGATGATGCTCAACTTGACCATGAGATCAGTAAATTAGTGGATAAAGCTAAAAAGATAGTACAAGAGATAACACCTGAAACAAACATTGTTTAATCCCTATTTACAATGGAGAACCTCAAGCTACTGATTGATTCCTTCAAGAAATATATCTTTGAACTGAAAGAACAAGTTGAAACAGAAGTCGAAGCATGGCTTGTAGTAAAGAAATTATTGGACATTACAAAAAAGTGTGCATCTACACACAACAAAGTAGAAGAAAGTTTGAAGGATGTTCATGCCTGTGAAGAGGAAGCAAGGAACTTATTTTTGTATTGCATGAAGTGAATTGATGCCACACAAAGCATAAAGGATGACATGAATACAATTGAGACACAAATAGACTATGCATCAAACACTTATGACCTAGTACAAGATAGAGATGATTGAACCTAGACTGACCTAGTGACCTTACATGAAGAATGCTTTACCCTCTAAATCCAGAAGAAAGAAATAATCAAACAGTTTGAGAAGCTGAGGAACTTGGTGAAGAAGAAGTATATACCTATCTCAAGTTCCCTTGCCAATACAAACAAAACTCCTAAAATAAATCTTACTCCCAGTACTCTGGAAGAAGGAAAGGAAATCTTGGTGAAGCATGAGTCACAATACATAACAGTTGTAGTAACAAAGAGGCATTAAGAAGAAGGTAAATCTACTTGGAAATTCATCCTGTAGAAGCTTCAAGGGTCAACATCTTCAAGATGACAATTTCTACTCATGCATTTTTCAAATCTTCAGATTCTTTTTGCGTATATGTGAAAGGTGTAGAAGTTTTTTGTTTAACTTTTTGAGGGGAAGTATACAAAGTGTTTTGATACCAGTGTACCCTTTGCCATTGATGTCAAAGGGGGAGAGTTATTGGGAAAAACATTTGGAGAGATACTTGGAGAGACATTGGGAAAGACTCTTGGGAAAGATGTTTGGGGAGAGATATGTGTAAGGGGGAGAGAAGAGTTTTTGGAAAATGTTTTTGATATGCATGTTTCCATCAATGAAAAAGGGGGAGATTGTTGGAGGTAAGGGGAAGACTGTTGGAAGTTTGTCATTGTTGATGCTATTTGGCAACATGAGCATGAGATGTATATATTGTATGATCCAGTGTTGTCATTGATGTCAACATTGTTATGATCATTCTAGCATGGCTTGGAAGTATTCTTGGAGACAATTGGATAGAACAAGTTGATCTAAAAAATATGGTTATACAAGAATTTGGCTAAGCATTCCTTTTGACAGTATTGTGGTTCAGTGCGTCAGTTTTTGGGTCTGCACTCCACTGCAAGTGGAGATATCACTCTGTGATTTTAATTGTAGCTTTGAGATCATCAAATGCATCTATATTCAAGATTTTGTGGAATTTTGTGAAGTATTATGAAATATATGAATGGTAGAGTTCAACCCTGTATATTGTAGTCATTCCTTGTACAGTGTATCAATGTGGAAGATTTCACATTTCTTCGCTGATAAATATTTTGTTTTACGATGATGAGAATAAGCTATTGAATGTTTGTTGAGTGAGAATTCAAAGAGAAATCGGGTTTTGAAGTCACACGTATGGAAAATTATATGTACAAATGAAGGTTTTATGTTTAGATCTTATTTTGGGCTGACCCAACACATTTGATGCTTTGTAGAGGACAAGCAAGTAACTTTATCTTATGTGGCATCTATATTAGGTCCATCCTGACTATCTTAAGGTGAATTGAATTTTGAATTATGGAGTGAGATGTGGATAAATTTTTTTTAGGACATGTTTAATTTTGTGTGTTACTTCTAATTAGGTCAACCTAATTAAACTTACACTTGATATATATATATATATATGATATATATATATATATATATATAGTATGATGATGATGATGAAGATATTGAGTGAGTAGATTGCATGTGAGTAATGAGAGACATATGACATGTATGGTGTTCCACTTACATGTGTGTGGTGCGAATATAATCAAAGTGAGTAGATTGTGAGCAAAGCAGAGTATTGATTTAGATCTGTGTGAAGATTATTTTTGTACTTTATTGGAATTATAATCAAGCATATGATAGATGTTATTGTAGCAGTTCAAATAGGCTGTGTAGCCACCCCTTCTTTCTTATTTCCTATTTTCTATGGACAATGAGTTCACTAGATAGTGAGTCCGCCTATAGTGAGCATTTCTATAATATTCTATATCCGGATATAATATACTGTGAGCTAACCCTCATCGTAGTTTTTCCCTTTTTGGGTTTTCCACATAAAAATACTTGTGTTCATGTGTTATGTGATATTGTGGATATTTCATTCTTTCATTCATTATTGTTGTTGGATGTATATTGGTAATTGGATGGCTTATGTCAAAGTGGTTTAATGGAATACTAATTCACCCCCCCTCTCAGTATTTTGGGTGTTCAACACTTATCCCATGCCTTTCATAATATTCTTCAAATTCATTTGAGGTAAATTATCCTCTGTCATATCCAAGGCTCTTGATCTAAAGGTGACAAACTAGGACTATGTGGAAATTGATGTTGAATAATATCCAAAGACAAATATGGTTTGACAACACTTGTGCAATGACTATCATCAAAGAAGAGAGATAACCCCTCAGATGTGTCCTCCAAATCTGAAATGTGAGACTCCACAAACAAGGATGCAATGTTTGATAAATAGGAATCCCAATTAGGAAGACAATGAGATACTTGTTGTAATGAATCATTGAAATTTCTCAATGAATCACCAACATAACATGAATGGTCCTGTTGAATATGAATGATGGGACCCTCAATCAATGACTCTACACAATGAATCAATGAAGGTGAAGGTGCATCAACTGTTTCTAATGGAGGAGTATCTAAAGAAACCTCATCATCCTCATTTGAAGATTCAAAGTACTCTAAATAATCCAACTCTCGAATAGTATCACCATCATAGGGTATCCTATCTAAAAAACTGAAGAGGCACAAGACAATCTGAAATAGGATCATTTGAGAATGGCTAAGTATTAGTATCTCCATGTATCTCCAAAATTTCAGTCCAAAGAGTATGAGGACACTCAAAATAATCAATAACATTCAAAGTGGCAACATCAATATGCATTGCAATAACTCCTAAGACATGATCCCTTTTACAATTCTAAGAAAATTTCTTACTATTAGTACCAAGAGGGGGAACAATATCATACAAATGTGGCAACAAATGAAGCCATCATAGATGTTTTATGATGCCATCTCTCCATTGTTTATAGTTTCCCCTTTTCAACATAATCAGAGAGGAATGAAATGAAAATCCCATAATGAACTATAATAGATCTCCAAAAATATAAAGATATTAACCTTCAACAACAATTAGGGATTCCCAAATATAATGCACAACTGAAAATAAATCCTTCTAATACAATAAAACCTTCTCCAAATTGCAGTATGTCCAAGTTATCAAGCAAATGCCTCAAATTGCAAGAACTCAATAGAATGTGCTTGGGGTTGAATATAAAAAAAGTATATGGACAAAATGATAGAGCTCTAAATCACCTTTGCAATGCCGTTGGAATCTCCAATATCCAACAAATTGGTGAAAAGATACGAGCTCAGGAGTCCAAAAGGGAATCTTCACTTCAAGTTGCAATAAAATATTCCAAGAGTAAAATATGATAATAATACTTACACCATTGGAAAGTGCTCGAAACCAGCTTTCCAACAATATCTCATTTTTGAAAATCTAATACTCGAGTCAAGTTATGATGATTTACGAAAACTACCTAATTAAGACATGAGGGGGCTTCCGTGATAGTCATTTGGCTGCCAAATTTAACATAATCACCCAATTTTAAAAAAAAAATCAGCAAAAGTAATTTTTCTTCAAAATATGAAGAATTTTATATGAAAATGGGGGGTTTTGGGCCTTCCGCACGCAATGGAAGGGTCAGATCTGACCTAATTTTCTCTAGAAATTAGTTACCTCCCAGATGATGGCAACTAGCCTGAAATGCAAACCCTCCAACCTACAATGAAAATCTACTCAACTCAACTTTCCAATTTGAGATGGACTTTGCATGGCCTATGCTCTGATACCATGCAAGAAATATTGAATGAATAATAACCCACATGAAGTTGCACACACTTCAAATGATCAAACCATAAAAGAAACCATCCACATGAACAATAAAGTGTTGCAACATGAGAAAGAAGACAATTTGATCAAATGATGATCTATGATGAATTGATCTAGAATGATTTACAAGTGTACAAGCACCTTGTTTATATAGGCAAGGTGAGAGGAGGTAGGATAACCACCTTAGATGCAAACATTAAATGCCTAATGCATAAGTAAAATATTAAATGCCTAGATAACTATTGAGACATGATCCCATTATAACTAGTTTCTAAAAATGACACCTAGGAAACTCAACTCCTAAGTAAACTTTTAATAATGTGAATAGGTCCTCACTAATAACTAGTTAGAAAGTAACCCCATTCTCACCAATAGACCACATAATGAACATGGGTGTAGAGAAAAACACAAAACTAATGTATGACCATAACGACCACAATAAGAACACAATTTTGGTTAACTCAATTTAACATTTATAGAGGAATATTCAACTTGACATGCATTCATAATCTCTCCAGATATAAATTTGATGGGTTTCAAATACTTTGGAACATAAGGCCCAACAACACCCTCATAACCAATACCATATTTTCCTTTGTTTATTTTTTGAGATTCCCAAACTCTCACAATTAGCTTTTCATTCACTTGTTGTGTGGAAGTGCTAAAAGGAACAACTTGTTCAACATCTTTCTTCTGTGCTAAGGCATTCGGTGTCTGCTCTTCCAGCCTACCTATCTCTTGTAGCAAAATATTTTGAGCACAAAACTATACAAAAGTAGGCTGAAATAACTTCCAACATTATTCTATTTGATTAACTTCTTTAGAGTTGTCAATTTTAATTTGTAGAGATAAAATTTCATCTTCAAACAAAGTAGATCCTATCATGTAGACTTAATCAATAATACCAAAAATTCTTACAAACAATTATTTCTCCATGTCACACACAAAAAAACATCTTATAACAACATAATGACATATTATATCTCCTAAACTTGTATCCCACTGCAAACTTATCACCTTTTAATATTGCACATCACACTACAAAATTATGAATCAAAATTCTCAACTTACTTCCCCTTTATTATAAATATTTACAAACTTCCAAAACACACTTTCTCTTGCAAATTCAATCATGAATACAAATTTCAATAACAATCAATCGATCAAACTAACCTTGTTTCTGATCTTTAACAATATAAAAATTTGGTAGATAAAAGAAAAAGTCCTTATGCCAACATTACCAAATACTCAAAATCCATAAAATTAAAATTGAACAAATTTAAAATAACGTGAGCCAAAAACTATTTATGCTTTCCATTTTGCCTGCATATTCCATTTGATGATTCTGACTGTACTTTAATTCTTTTGGTAAACTATAACAAAAAAATAAATATCTTCTTATACCTTGATCATAGATTGCCAAACAAAAAACTTACTCCCATTGCTTTTATCACCTCAAGATTGAATGTGTTGTTGTAAATGTCACTCAAGGCTTCTTAAGTCACACAACACATAAGCTATCATACTCTGTTTGTTTTTCTAGTAGACAAAGAAAAAATAAACCACCCGCGGCAAACACTTCTCTTCTTTTTTAGCAAATGTTTGGTTTATCACTATCATTTCCCACACAGAACATCAACAACAAATTCAATGCAACATATAAAAGTTGCCTTCCACAAATTTTATCCCAATCCTCAATTGCTTCAATAAACTCAATACAAATAGTTTTCCTTTAATATTCCTAAATAACAGTTTTCAACAGTGACCAATGTATAACTGTTTAATGGATTCTTAGCAAATAAGTAATCATCATAATAATATTAAAACCTAACAATGGAAATCAGGTATATCTAAATTAAACTTGGAAGGTCAAAAGAGCAATTAATTGATAATTTCTACCCATCGCTTTCCTTCTTGATCTTTTCTTTTAATTTTTGAATGGCTGTGTCATGAGTATATCATATATCTGTATTTGCATTATGTTTGTATTGGAATTGACAACATCATCGATTGGCTCATTTGAGAAATAGTGCAACAATGCTCTTTATGAGCTTCAGATGCTTCTATGAAGTCTCAAAGCAACACAATCAAAACATTTATTGCATTCTACCATCCGTAGATGTGGCCCAAATTTTTCATGTTTTTTAACAAATATATGCATTATTCTTACACTAGCAACATCTCCTTATCACTAGCATTTGTATTCCCTCACACAGATCTTCCCTTGTAATCTCCTCACCCCACACAAAACCAATCACAAAATCATGGCATCTTCTCATAGCACAGTATCAAAAAGTTGATACCAAATGATGAAATATAAAAACAATAATGAAACTGAAAAACTACAATATATATAAATATATTAATTAATTCCATTCAATTTCCTTCTTCTACATTACATGTTGTATATATAGATTTGATAGTATAATTGAAATTTACAACTACATTACAACTAACTACAAACAAATATCTAATTATGTCCATTATCCTTCAGTTAGCAATATGCATTTTATAATTGACTGCTGAATAATGCATTGTGACAACTTAACTTTAAAAGAAAAAGATTTTTACATATATAAAGATATAATGATAGATTAATGATAGATTAAATAAGAATAGAAATAAATGCCTTCCTTCTAATATGTAGCTAGAAAGCAAAGAATTGATGGAAAAATGTAACAAGACAACTTGCATATTGAAAATTGAAACCATCGAAATCATATTACTAAATATGGACAATATATATTGCCTAGGTGATATACTACTATAAGATGAGGTGGCATCATCAAGATAAAAATAAAAATAATTATATAAATGTGATTGAAAATATTTTTTACCCCTTACATTTTAAAAAAGACAAAATATATTTTTCCAAAAAGAAAAATTGTTTAATACTTTGAAACAAATTTTCCAACATAAATACCCACATACTAAACCTATCAACTAAAAATAAATCTATCATTTTTTTTAGAATTTAGAATTTAGAATTTATTAGCTATACACAACCACTAAGGTACCTCTATTGATCGACAAAAATTAATGATACAGGCCACTCTGTCAATTTCCTCCCGGTATCATATTTTAGGACATCATAATAAACTAATGTTGTATTCTGAATGAAAATATTTAAAAAATATGAAAGAGACATGTCATTTAAGGCCTTGGAAGACGCGCCATTAAACATCTCCACGCCACGCCTGTTTATAAATATACTCTGTCGCGCTTTCGTTTGTTCCATGCAACATCCTCTTTCATGCGAGCCATTTTAAGGCAAATATTATTCCCTACAATAGACTTCGCATGTCTAGCTTTTTATTCAGAGCCTGTATGATTGAAGCCTCAAGCACTGCTCGTTTGTTTCCCATTTTCTTTTGATCACTACAGAACTTGCAAATATCGGTTTTGAGTCCGTCTCTGCTGTTAGGTCTTTTTCTGTTACTTAAATTGAAGTAATCAAGATTAATTTACTCATTTTTAGTTGAGGATGGCAGTGGCTGTTAACCCTCCTCTGCTCTTTACCAGTGGCGTTTACGAAGGTTTTCGTTTTAAATATATGTCACTTCCAAGGTATTTTCAATTATACCCGCTCTTTAGGATTTTATTTCTGAAGTATAATACTACCAGAGACATTTTTATTTTCTCTCGCCTGTGTAAATTTTTCTTTTAATTTTGGGTTCACTCGCAGAACACAACATAGAAAGAGGCACACTTTCATATTTTTTCTTTTCGTGTTGCTAGCGTCATGATTGTGCTGCTAAGATCAGGGAATCTGAAAGACCATGGCTTGCATAGCGCATCTGAGCGGTAGGTAAGGATTTTTATGAATCCCTGCTTAGGTTTATGAAGCTTGTCATGTCTAAACAAATTCTATCCACTTTGCCACTCATTATTCATGCCATGGGTTATCGTAATTCATATTTTCAGTGTATCCCCTGACCCTAATGAGGATTGCATTCTTTTTATGCACTTAATTTCAGAATAAGTTGAAGTACATTAATGGCTGAATAATTATAGTTATCCTAATTAGTGGACATTAATATATAAAATTTAGTCAAGTTAAAATTAAAATATCTTAGTAAATTAGGCATCATGGCCTTCCCATGTCTTGGCTGCTTCCCCATTCACAAGTCACCTCTCGTTTCATCGGACAATTCCATTTCTGAAGTATGTAGGCCATATTGTTATATATACAGTATATCTGAATGGGCTATTTTTCACTTTTAATTGAATAGCTTCATATAAAATGTTCAAAACTTATATTTGTTAATAAGTTTTTCTAATGCTAGTACAGGAAGTCCTTAGATTTGACAGAAAATTCTTGCAGTAACAGTAAATCTTGTTTTTTTCATTTTTAATTCCCGGCTTAGGCTCTAAAAAAAAACATATTTGCTATTCTTGAATGGAATATATATATAGATATCAGTGGTTGTCAAGCCAAAGCTGGCTGTTGGATGAACGAATGAATGAATGAATGATGTGTAGGTGAAAGTTTAACCAAAAATTGTATAAACTATGCAACTCAGTCTTGCAAGTAAGAAAAATATTAGGTGACCTATGAAGTTATATATACATATATATATCAGTAGTTGTCAGGCCAAACCTTGCTGTTGGATGAACGAATGAATGAATGAATGATGTGTAGGTGAAAGTTTAACCAAAAATTGCATAAACTATGCAACTCAGTCTTGCAAGTAAGAAAAATATTAGGTGACCTATGAGGTTATGATTTTTATGTCATTGCAAAGGCATTGCTTCAATGAGGAAATTGAATTTCAATTAGTACCTTGTCCCTTGTTGTTAGTGTCAATTTATTGTTCTTTGATTGTTATCACTTGGGGCCTAGTTCAGGGCTGGATTCACTCGGGGTGCCGGAGTGGATCTGTGCTAACCCAAGCAGATCCAAGGGCCACCCAAAATAAAAAACTGAAAACAAAAAACCATTTTTATAAATAAAAAGGTGCCAAATACCTAATTTTACCCTTAAGTGACAAAATTGTGAAAATGGTGTGCACCATGAAGGTTTGTGTGGTTTCAAAAGCCTTAATTTGGGTTTGGTGGTGAGAGCTTTGCCCCTTGACCCTAGACTCATGAGGGGTGCTGCCCCTTGACCCCATTGGGGTCTCCACTCCCAAGACCCCCACTAGTTGCCATCCCCAATTTAGGTGCTTGGTCCCCCTGCCCACAACGTCCTGAGACTTCATGGATATAGCTTATTTTGACCAAAGTTAAACATTTCTACAGCTTGTGAGTTCTTCAACTAAGAGGAATTGGAGCACATACTCCTTCATTCACTTAGTTAAGTGCAGCCGATTGGTGCACTCCAATTCGCATCTATTGTTACATAAGAAACTTGATAACAACGAGGGGGTGACGAGGAATTGGGATCTAAATCTTGAGTGTGTTGACTTAGACGATATTGTTGCACAACTTGCCAAAATCTCTTTAGATGAGGCAGCTTCTACATATGACATGACTAGTGGAAGTGGCATTGTAACTCATTGTGGTTCAATTGAAATTGAACCAAATGTTTTACTTTGATGCTCTCGATGAAGAGCAATATGAAGATTATTGCATATTGATTGTAATTTTCATTGTGTATTGACATTTGACAAATCACTGAATTATGAATTTATGAGTATTTTGTTTTTTACAAATTATGAGGTATTTAAATATTTTGTTTATTGGCAATTATATCACTGTTTCTATAATTTTAATACACACACGAACCTGTACCTGTACCTGTACCAGGGTAAAAAATAATGTTGTCTTGGCATTCCTGAACCTCTAACCCATATGCATTCCCACAGTACAAAATTTAACTGTCAGCCACTGCAAGTGGGAGAAATATTAAGGGACAATCCAAAGGATAGAATAGTGGTCTCTTCCCTACACACTACACACACACATATATATCCAAATTTCTCCCTTTACAGATATAGCAGCTTAAGTCAATTTGATGATGGCAGTTATGTTTCTGGGCTTGCTAAAATACTAAACAAAATTTTCTTAAACTATTCAATTGTCAGTCTTGCAAGTGGGAAAACTATTAGGTGACAGTTCAAATAATAACAATGAATTCCCAAAAGTGTTCTTAAGCATCACTAGCCTTTACAAAAATTTAAATATTAAACTCTAACAGTCAACAATGTGTCAAGTCAATCTCACAAGGTACAATGAAAATATGCATGTCACATCTAGTACCACACACCTTAAGTGGAGATCAAGATTCCATTCACAAAGATTAACCAAGAAAAAAACAATAGTTAGTATGTAGAAATGCAAGTGGAGAAAACATTATGTGAAGGTTCGAATTATAAAATAGCAGTTTCTCCCACCCAAACTTTAACCAAGTATTGTAAATGGGAGAAGTGTTGACTCTTATTCACACAAAAACAAAAACAAAAACATACACACATCTCAGTCTTGCTAATCAATTAAATGCATACAACTCAGCATAAATTAACCAGGATTAATTAGTTGGTATTTCTGTGGGTGTGTATAATTCTGAATTGAATGCTCCAGTTTGGAAGTATATGTGAGCCTGAGGGATAAGGGTACCAGGCTCTGGGACTGAAGAATGAATTGGTTCGATGAAGATTTTAGATTTTGACCGTCACTGGTCTGGGAATAATGCCTATCTGTCAGTGTAATGCTCTGTGGCTCACTTGAATTATCTTTGTCTGTACTGTTCTCTGCTCTGATTTGGAAATTTGTGGTATATAGAAATCCTTTTAGTGGACTGCTGTTATGTCACTAGGGGACATGTTCTACTAGGTTAACCCCCAGAAAACTTGTGTAATTATCCAAAACAGCAAGCTTCAGCCATGCAAATGCTCCTACGATGAATGTGTGGATCTAGATTTCTTTTATTGTACCAAATTCAAATGTTCTTCTATGAATTGGTCATTTGGATGAGAGAGGATGTTAAAATGTGATAGGGTGTGAATATGTTGGAAAGGGGCTCATGTGGTTCAAGTTATTCTATTTTGCATTTCACTTTTAAAGGATTAAAGCAAAAGTCTTTTATTTAGCTAATTATTCTAGTTCACATTTCACTTTTAAGGATTTAAGTGAGTTTTTAATTAATGATATCAAGTTTCCACAATCCATATTGTTTATTTGCTCAGATATCTGGATTCGATTGCGTAATAATTTTTGCATCAACGTTTCGGATCACACTCCGTGATCCATCATTAGGATGAAAAACAAAGAGCTCAAGGAGAAATGACTTAAAGTTATCTTCCAACTCATCTCATGTAAGAGATAAGGATGCTTGTTGGAAGATTAGATTTTTAGTTGAATAGTATGAAGATAGGAGCAAGATAGAAGAATGCAATAGACAGTGAATTTTCATGCAACTGTGAGATGTACAGCTTGTAGAGGTTTCCTTGTAAGTTTTTAAAAGGAATGAGAAATTGATTTGAAGGTGTAAATTATCTGTGTATTTGTTTTACACTTCCGTTACATTATTTGGTTTGAGTTATTTAATTAGAGAAACATTAGGACAGCAGTCTCCTGGGGTTAGAAATGTACACATAGCAGCAAATCATGCAAACTCATGTTTAGTTGGCTCATAGTGGCTAGTAGAATAGGCGGGAGTTGACCAAATCTAAATTTAAATTTTGAATTTTTGGAGGTCAAATCTGCGAGTTCGGGGTTGACCCCATGTCTGTAGAAATGACCTAGGACATGGAAATACTTAGATCCAAATGGGTAGCTTATGTATTGAGAAAGGTGCATGAATAGGCATAATCGATGTATATTTTGGGTGAATATATTTGAATGTGTGTATGTATGGATAAGGTGGGGGATAAATGTGTGGGGATAAGTGTATGTATGGATAAGGTGGGGGGTAAATGTGTGGGGATAATTGTATGTGGGAATAGGTAAAAGCTAGGGGGATGGTGCCACTTTGCACAAGATCATGCCATTTGTCAATGTGTACATGTATCAAGATAGTCCCTCAAAATGGGCACAAAACTAAATGGGAAATGGCATGGGTATTCAAATTTCATCATTGAACCATTGCACAATGGCATATATATAATTGTGAAGGAATAAAATCTCTTTTACATAAATCTAGGTTAATTAAATAAATCATGAGCAGGTGTCAACATTGGGTCATGAGCCAAACTTAGCACAAGAGTGCACTACTTGTTGATATGTAATTGCACTAAGATATTCCATCAAAATGTGCCCAAAACTAAATGTGAATTGGAACGAGAATGCAAATTTCACCATTACAATCATATATATATATTGGGTGTGTACATACATGATATGTATATAATTATATATTCTAAAGTGGCTCAAATTACTTGTCAAACATATTGTATGGGATGGTGTACATGCACTCCAAGCTCTATTGAATGCATCCCACGCTCTTTGAAATGAATATGTAGCTTACATGTTTGGAAATGAATATGCACCTTATGTATGGGTACGTATAGATATTTGTGTGTGTGTACATATAGATATGTTTGTATATCGATATATATGTAATAGCAATCTGATTGTAATGGCAAATTGATAGCCAACTAACGGTAACACCCCACTTACAAGAGGACAACAATAAATAGGAAAATTGAGTAATTCCAGACGATACACTTCAAGAAACTGCAGACAAAGATGAACAACAAACACAAGCTACAAAATGCTACTCCAATCGATGAGGCGATCCTTGGCCAAAGTGACAGGAAACCTGACAGATCACATCCCTCACAACAAGTGATAGGCGACTAACTTACTAAGCAACAAAACAGGAAAACAAGATCCATCGAGCAAACCAGAACACCAACGTTTTAAAATATGTATTGAACAACATAAAAATGATTACAATGTAGTCAATTCTCAAAGGAATTGATTTCCACTATATTTAGCCGATGACCCCAATCTGGGAACCTCACAACTGTACCTCTGCAAGCACAGATTGGCTTCCTCATGTCATTCACTCTGTTTGCAGTTCCTTTCCATCGCTTCTCTCATTTGTCTTGCTAGAACTCCAACCTTAGAATCGACATCCTGCAATAACATAACGATTTCTCCCCAATAGAAAACCATCGACCTCTCTTTTCACAGGCTGAAAACTTCCACACAAAATTGTTTTTGATGCCTTCTCTCCCTAATTGATGTAACTCCCATTACTTATTGTGCAACGAGAAAAGACAAATTCAAATCTTGTTGCCACATAGAAGTTCGCCACATGTCAAGGAAAACAAGGAAACCGGAATTGGCCAAAAGAAACCCAAAATTACACAACCAAAACTGAAATAGCAATAGCAAACCCAAAATTGGACCGATGCCCCTGTATCAATATGTGTGCATGACATATACATATATACTCAGATCACTCCTTGACTATCTTGGGGTGATAACTGGTGTGGTCGAGAACATAGGTTCCTTGTGCTTTCTCTCCCACTTTCCCAAATTGATTGTTGAAAGCATCTGTAACTTACTTGTTTGTCTCATTGTTGTTGTCTTCACCACGCACATGCGCTTTGGATCCAAAAACATCAAATATTCCAAGTTGAGAATAATATCAACTTTGTTAGATCTCATATATTTTTGCCTCAAAATCAACTTAAAATCATTCATTTCTATGGTTGTAAAATCTATGGCCATGCCATTGAACTATTATTGTTGGCACACCCTTGACTATGCGTGCTATCTTTTTGTCTAGTAAGTTGATAGCCTTGAAGGAACGCATGCCCTCTTTCAATTTAAAGTGAGGCTCCTTAGCCCTTTTTGTTGAGATATAGTTGTGCATGACACTTGAGTTTGTGATCTCTACTATGATCTTTTCATTGATCCATGCCTTTTGGCCAAACTAGAGAGTAAACACAATTTGTGCTGTGTAGGTGCTGATCAATGGTGAGATCCTAGTCGAGATTGTGGACTTAGATGACATGCACAACTATATATTAACAAAATGGTAATTTAAAGAGGGTATGAATTCATTCAAGGCCATCAAATTGCTAGCGAAGATGATAACCTACATTGTTAATTTTGGACATGCCTACAATAGTGGGTTAGTGGTAGGGTCATGTTGATGCGTGTTTTGTGACACAACAAACATTCTAGAATAAAGTGTCATAGACGCTCTATCCCCTCTTGAAAAACTACCTCGTATGCTAAGACTGCAAGAAAGATCATACGTCAATTCCAATGTTTCAATTAAGTGTGGATAGGCTTTGTGGTTGATGTGATTTGCCGGGGGCACAATAGGGGTTTACTTTTGTAAGGTTACTCTGGAAAGCAAAGACACGAATACAATATCGCTTTGGAATTTTTCTGACTTTAGTTAAAAAAGTGAAAAAAGAGTAAAGGGTTTAGAAGTCCTATGCTATTCCTATGAAATCAAGAGATGGCAAGGATTGAGTGAAACTAAATAAACAATGCTTTGTTTTGTCACGCTAAACGACAACTACACAAAGCAAGTGCAATCTTTTGGGATTTGCGCTTAAAATTTCTTCACCACGAACAATACCATCAATAGAACAACATTATTTGAAGTAAACGTTTGAAGTATCCATGATAAAGCTCAGTCTAACTTTACGCATTGAATGAAAAGCATCCACTCAAAGAAAGTATGAGCTAAGTTTCGCTAACCCTTGTTATCAATCTATCATTCTCTTAACATACATTTAAATGAAATTCTAATTCAAATCTACTAGACGAGGAAGAGAAATATGCAACCATGCAACCATTTGACAATGAAAGGATTCAAAGCACCTCATGCATTATGAACTTTATTATCAAGATAGTCTTTTGCAACAATCTCATAAAACGCTCTCTCTTATTCTCTACAATCTCTTCTAATCTCTAATGAATTCTCTAATCTCTAATTCTCCTTATTGATCTCTTGATAAAATGAGAGAGAGGGGGGGGGGTTTATATAGAATTCCTAGATTACAATGAATGGCCAAGATCAAAATGAGATTAATGGCCCAGATTAAACATAACCAAACCCTAATTAGGGTTTCCTAAACATCAATCAGTTAACTGGAGAGAACTTCAGGCACTGGGAGTTGCATCCTTATCCACTCGCAAAGCATTACGGTGAACCTGGACACGATCAGGCTGACTTCCTCCATGGTAATGTCCGGCAGCGCATTGACGTTGTATTCAGCAAGTCCAACTTTCGCACATTCTGCAAAGGTGATCGTCCATTTTGATTCATGTAGCAAGAAAGCATCTCTGACGGTCATGAAGCTGAATGCCTTGGTAAAATTTTCCTTCATGATTGGCCCAGAAGTGGTGGAGAAAATTCTTTGAACTTGTTCTTTTAAATTTTCTGGCTGCAAGTGTTTCTTTCGAACAATATCTCGGTCATAGCATATCCATTTGATAAATCTTACTCTGAATCTCCTTTGCTCTTCAATTTTGCGCCATCTTGCTTTACCCTTTCCAGGACTTCTCGTGAAATCAGTGCGTAGTACCAGCCCTGAAATCATATGCAGCTCCAGCTTCAATAATCTGTCATCAATCAACTTCTGCTTCGGGATGCCCTTTAACTCTCGAAGACATGGGATAATTTTACTCTGAATGTCTTGGAGGCCATCCCATGCTTCCGCTAAGTCTGTAACTCGTGATAGCAGAAAGGAAGTTTGCTCATACACATATGCCAGCTTCTCCGCGAATGCCATCGCCTCATCTTTCTTTCCAGCCATCCAGTCTTTAGCTTCTCTGGCTGTAGTCAACTCTTCAAAATTTCTAACCAGTTCCTGTGAAGAGTTTGGAAGTGGAGGCGCTGATTGGTCACCTTGATTGAGTGGCCTGGTTAAATGCTGGATATACTCTTTTAGACGCTCAATCTCTCTTTTATACTCTCTTTTCTTTGCCACTTCCCTCTCCAGCCTAGACTTGATGGTGGCAACAGAATTATCCAAGTCCTCAACTTCTTGCCCTTTTGTCGTCGGACCCATATCAATAGTTGTGATGGCATATTCGTTCGGGGCAATCTCATCTTGGAATTTATCAACTATAGGCACTGCTATCTGCACTGTGCGATTACCAGCCTCATCTCTTTGTATGGCAGAAAATTTCTTGGCTTGCTTTCTTGTGGCAGTTTGCTCTAGCCTAGCCAAGAAGTCTACGGTGTCATCCTCTTCTGGTACCTCTACTGGTGCCTTCATCTTTAGTCTCTCTTTCAGCCAATCTGGGATGGTTGACTGTTCAATTCCATCTTCCTGTTGATCCTGGACATCCTGCATATCCTGAACTTCTTGCACATCTTGAATTTCTGGCATATCTTGAATCTCTTGCACAGATGGGTCTTCCTGGATTCCTTTGAGGGCGGAAATCATTCCCTCTTCAAATTTTCCATCCATAATGCCCATGTCATCGTCTGATTCCAGAATTTCCGTGCCTGTAGGAGAAGGCTGATCATCATCTTCCGATTGCATTGGCTCCATATCTCTAACTGGGGAAGGAATTCTGACTTGCTCCCAAGACTCTTCTTCCATGGCTAATATTTCATCTATATTTCTGGACGTAGTCGAATAAAGGGGCCTGGATTTGTGCTTCTTTTGAGAGGGTCCTTCATCTACTGTTTTCTTCCTGTTTTGCTTTGCAGAGTCATCAATCTCTTTCCTCTTTTTCAAGTTGGCAGCATCCGTTGGTCCATCTCCACGAGATGCACCGGCATTTGAGGAACAGGACTCTGTATCACCCATCAATTCATATGTGAATTGCACATTTCTCTGCCGTAAAACTTGTACTTGCTGGTCTATCCACCATTGGGAATATTTGAATACAGGCCGCATGAATGTTGCCCGGTCACCCAGCTTAGGCTCAGACCACCTTACAGGAGGAAGTGGCTCCCTTTCATCAAAGCCCAGCTGTACGTATACTCCATCATCATCCAGCTGATCAGGTACTCGGAAAAGTTCTGTTGCCCTTATCATATTTAGCGGCAATCTTGACCACAGTCTTTTCCTCACATCATATTCATCAGCCGCATTGGCCCAAAAATCTTCTAAGTCTATCCTGTGCTTATATTTCTCTCCGTCCACAGTTCCAATGTGATGGAGTGGATCAAAGTCACTCCTGGGCTTGTAGGATACGAACGGGTATTTTTGCATCTCTAATCGAGCACTCTCTGCTGCCTGCGCTGATGGACATGATTCTTCCATATTGCCGATGAAGAACGGAAAAGTGATGACCGCTTTCTGTTTTGGCCTTTGGATATTCTGATATGTCTCCAATTGCCTTAGAACTTCCAACAAAACCATTTTGTTGGTAGGATAAATGGGCAGTTTGTACGAGCGTCCTGTAAATCCTTGAATCCTGATGTAAGTAAATTTGGGAAACTAGATGAACCAAGATCCATATCTGCCAATCAGACTTTTGGCCTCACGGGTGAGTCTCTGATGTGCTCCACCTTGGAGAAGTCGAGTGATATACATAAGAAAGGCGTCATGTGCTCGTCTGAAGTGTGACTTCTCCTTCAATTGCAACTGCGGATAGCAATCGTAGGACTTGAACTCTCCTTCGCCGTTGCCAACTACACCTTTGCAAATCAGGCCAGCATGTTTATAGGTCCTTGCAAGCAGATATACGACATAAGAACTCATATGGAAGGTCTTGGTTCTCTCCAGGTTGACCAACTATTCGTGGAGGCTGTCATTGATCATTCTAGACCAGTTGAACATTTTAACCCCAGAAGTTATTTCATCAATGAAATAATACATCTAGGTTTCAAAAGGCGCACCTTGAGGATTGCCTACCATTCTATTCAGTAGCAAGACAATATCTCCATATTCTTCTTTAAAATCTGTTCTGGCCAACTTCTTCGGCATCTTTTTGGCAGTAGGTCTGGGCTTCAACAACCAGGACTTGTTTATATTTGATGTACAAAGGTCTTGTTGATCTTGGTAAAGTTTAAGTGCATCATCTTTGGTTCGATGAGATGTTCGGTTGTAAGTTGGAATTCCAAAGGTTTCTTGTATGGCTGGCTCGGTCAAATATGCCAGTACTCTTCCATCAGGTGCTTCTATCTGTCTTTCCTGTGCATTATAATGCAATGCACACTCTACCATGAGCTCTGGACACTCTTTTGCTGGTGGAAATCCAGCTACATGAACAATACCATTGCGCATCATCCTTCTTGCAATTGGCGTGGGCAAACATCCATCACTTCCGTACATTCTTTTCTTGAAATCATCGAAGTCAACATGGCCAAGGTTGGTGTCCACAATGTTCTCCCATTTGGATTTGATCTTGGATTGCAGCTGCGAACCCTTACTGGCAAACTTCATTTTTTATTCTCTTGAAAATAAATCTGCAAGAAGATATAAAGAGAATATTAAAATTTAAAATTTAAATTACTCGAAAAAATATTCTAGCTAATTGACAAATCAAACTTCATGAAGAATTATGCTGGAAATGAAAGAATTAACGAAGTTTTCACACAAAAATGAAGTAAAGAAAATAAATCTACCTGGCTCCTCTGGAAAAATGAAATAGTCAAGATCATAGTGCTGGCTGGTATGAATTCGCTTCCTTCACTTTGCTTCAAACTTTCTGAACTCTCTTGCCTTAACCAAAATTTCTTCTCACAACTTTTCTTTTGAAAATTGAATGATTGCAAAATGAGAAGCGAATCCAATTATAAAGATGAGAAGTTCGACTCATTTAGCAAATTTCAATTGTTTCCATTAAATCAAGTTCGAACTTGGCTTGCACTCAGCTTCCGAATGGCAAATTTTATCTTCAACAATAGTCTCCGGGAAAGTTTCTAAGTTAGGCCCCAGTTCAGTGAAGTTCTTTTTGTCTTTTTCCAATTTTGAGTCTTAGAGAAAAAATTCAAATTTTATCTCTTTGGGTGTTGAAAATAAAAAAAATTAAAATAATTAAAATAATTACTTTCATGTGTCATTTTCAACCCCTTTATTTTAATTATGACCTTTTATTTTTGCCCAAGGCAAATTTGATTTTCATTTAAAATTTGTTGACTTTGCCTTAGGCAAATTTTTTCTTCCAATTTTATTTTGCCATAATTTTTTCATCTTCCCAAGTCTCAAGCGAATTTTTCAAGCATATTAATGCTAGACTTTATTTTCTCTAAGTGTGGCGAATTTCTCAAGGGGCCAAGCATATCATTTAATATTCCAATGTCCAAACTTAGGCAAAATTTTGATTTTTTTATTTCCACTTGGTATGGCGGACTTGCTAGTTATTCTTTCCATTTTTTATCCAAGGCATAGGGCGGACTTTTCATTGTCTCAAGCCATCCATTTTCACTTAGCCTATGTTCAAGCCATTACTCTTCTCCATATGGCGGACTTGCTAGTCATCATTTCCATTATACCAAGGCATGGGGCGGACTTGTCTAAGTGTTGAGCCATCTTTTGTTGTGCTAGGTGGACTTGGCTTGAAGTCAAGCCATTGCTGGGCGGACTTCATCTCCACTTAAGCCATTTAAACTTTCTTCCAAGGCGGACTTGCCTCTATCTCATGCCATGGCAAGGCGGACTTTACCTTCATCCATGCCATTTCATGTTGCTTTGCTGGGCGGACTTCACCTCTTGCTAAGCCATGGCAAGGCGGACTTGGTACATTACCATGCCATTCAAACTTTCTTCCAAGGGCGGATTTGTCTTTGACTTGTGCCATTGCCTTTGATGTTGTTGGGTGGACTTTCCATGAGTCCATGCCATTGCTTCTTCTCCATGGCGGACTTAGCTGAAGCTCTTGCCATTGATTTTGCTCTTCATTCTCCCTGCTGGTTATACTTTTAGCCTTTCTTCCATGAATCCATGAATTCCTACCTCCATACTTAGGCAAATTCACCATGATTTTCAGTCTTTTCTCAGATTTTTTCCAGATTTTCAACATTTTTCTGTGATTTTTTGACTGATTTTTCCAGATTTTCATCAATTTTCTGATTTTCATCATGGATTTCATAAATTTTTCAAATTGATTTTCTGTGATTTCCTTTGATATTTTGGAACTTCTGAGTGGATTTTCGAAATTTGGGCACTTTCTAAATATAGGAACCCCGACAAAAATAGAAACTTTCTAAAAATAGCCCCTAAAAAATAGGAAGTCTAACTTGGGCTAAAAATGCCAAAAATGAAGTCCCTAAAAAATAGGGGGTCCGGAGGGGCAATCCCCAAAAACTCAAACCCTAAACCCCCAAACAAAGACCAGACGAGACCGAGATGTGCAATGGCAAAACCCTAAAAGGAAAACTACTAGGGTCCCCATTTGCAATGGGGCGATGTGTGAATTAGGTCACAACAGGTCACAAGATTTTATGACCATAGAAAAGGATGATGTTGGCATCCTAGATTCTTTCTCCCCACTTGGAATGTTTTGATGTTTTTGGACTCAAGGTAGAGTGCATGGTGAAGACAATAGAGAAGAGATAGATGGGGAAGTTACAGATGGTGATAGCAATGAGTTTTGAGAAAGACAAGAAAAACAAGAGGCCTCTGTTCTAGCCTGTACTATTTGGAGGTTGGCATGAGGGAGGATATATGTATATGTGAATATATATACATATATGTACATAGATATCTATATATACATATTGGTATATACATGCAGAATATGTATGTATGTATAGTACATATCTTTATGTATACATAGATGTATATACATATAGAATATGTATGTATGTACAATACATATTCTATATGTATACACATGTATATGTATACATATTTATGTATGTATGCATATGTATGCATAAATACACATATATAATATACATATATTTACTTTTCGTAAGCTTAGTCTAGGCAAATCCAAGAAAATGCATACATAGAAGCATAAATCAGCCTAGATTAATTATTTTTAGGTGTGGGAATGGACAATTCATAATTAAAAGCTATTTTAGGAAAGAAATTGTGGAGGAAGGTATTGAGCTCTACTTCTAGGAATGATGCTGAAGAAATTTCTGCTGCAGGCACTGAAATCTGCTGTACTGGGCGGTGTAGATGCACTTCAAGCTGTCTAGAATTAATTTACACCTTAAATTGCTTGGTGATTGGTGCAATGTAGGTGAACATATGTATCTATGTATAATCTGTGTGTATATATTCACAGTTCACACACACATGGATATGTATATTCATTAATATGTGTGTGCAGAGAGACAAGGCATGAGAGACTGAGATGGTAGGCATGTATGTCAAATGTGGTTTCATACCCCCTCTTTCTTTTTCTCTCTCTCACACTCTGTCTCTGTACGCACACATATGGTAAACATTCATGCAAAATGTGGAAGCATAGACAAGGCACATTCATTGTTAGGAAAAATGCCTCAAATTAATGTTTGTGCATGCGCAGAGAGAGAGAGAGATACATGCTTTGTGTCTCTTTGTCTCTCAGAGAGAGAGAGAGATATGCATGCTTTGTGTCTCATTGTCTTTCACACTCTGTCTACACACACACATGGTAGACATGTATGCAAAATGTGGAATCATAGACAAGGCACGTGAACTCTTTGACAAAATGCCTCAAAAAAATGTGGTCTCATGGAATGCTATGATTGCAGGATATATTTAAAATTGGTTGTTGAAAAGGCTGTACAAATTTTTAAGCAAATGTAGACCATCGTCCTCTCTGCCTGTGCTCAAATAAGAGCTTTGGAAGAGGGTTTGGACATCCATCAAAGCATCATTGATAATGGATTTTTTTCAGATGTTGTAATTGCAAATGCCACTTCTGATCACCACTACCTTCACTCAAACTTATGCTCAAAATTCAATAAAGAAGAATTTATGCACAAATTTTCTCTCAAATGATCTCAAATAGTGATTATTTTTCTGTAGTTTATGTTGTGTGAATGAGATTTGAAGTTCCTTATAGTTTCCTATTGCATCATGTTGTGATGTAGGCGTGGCTCTACTAACTCACTTAGATCTATTCAGAATTTCAGATTCATGTTCATTGATCATTGATAAAAATTCTGGTGAAATTCGATACAAAATGAATGTCTTGTTCTATGTGGTTTTTCTTCTGAAGAGTTATTTTCTTTGCAAGAATTGAATGTTCCATTTGAATTGTGCATTGAATGGTTTTGTGGAAGGACACTTTTGTTTGGACAATGTTAAGTTGAGCCTAACACCCTTTTTATTTTATCATATTTTGCAGGTTACTTTACCTTACGAAGCAAATTGGCATAGGTACCTTGCCTTATGAAGAAATTTGGTCCAGTTGCTGTATTGAATTGCTTACATTGTGGGTTGACCATTGTTGTATTTTGCAGGTTCCTTCAACTTCTGAAGAAAACTCTTTCAGGTACATTAATCATTTGAAGAAAATTAGTACAGCTATTGCATTTGATTGCATACATCTTGGTTTGTTATTGAACTAATCGCTGTATTATAGAATATGTATACCTATAAACACTTGACCATTGGAGTCAATGATCCTGCTTTTCACAATGCTTGCAGCTACATTTCCCATATTTAGTTCCAGCATTGTTTTAGATTTAAGCTCTGTACAACCAGTTTGGGGTATGTCTATAGCCCCCTTTTCCCTAAGGATAGGACAGGATGGATTGATAAGCCACCCAAGTTAATTGGACAGGTTATATAGTTTTCTGAATTTGATAGGTTTCCCGTCATAACAAATTTCAAAGAACCTTGTAATTTTAGAAGTATCTCATGACATTTTATTCTCTTTCTTGCTTTTGCAACATGGCATGAACACAAAATCTGCATTCCCTGCAGGTAATTCTAAAGTATGATCTTTATGAATGGCTTTTAAGAAAGTTCTAGAAGAAGACATCTAATGCTGCATATTAGGTTAATGTTGCTTGGTATTGTATACAATTAATTTAGTATTCTTTTTTCCAACTATAATTTTCATTTTGGGAGTATTTTTTTATAATCATTTGAATTTCAAATTGAGGTTTATTTCTCCATTCAATTTCATTAACTTTTTGTTTTCTCTGTCATCTATTGGACTTTAATAAATAAATTTTGGCAGGAGTGGTTTGTACAATATGCCTGAGTTGCAGGTGAGGATATTATTAAGTCCTTTTTTAGGATATGCACTTTGTCATTATTCAAGCAAATTCTACATACTTATTAATTATGCCATGTGGCTATCAAATTTCAAGTGTATTAAATTAATGATTTAAAAAAATAAAATAAAACCATGTGGAAATGGGAATATACTGATATAGAGTTATGCTTGTATTCTTGTGTCTATGTTTGCATAGAATGGATGTGTGAGGCAGAAGTTCTGAAACCTTGCTCTCTCGGATCCTAAAGCAGTCTACTTGAATAGTTAGTCTGTATACGGCCTTCTTTGCAATTTCTTCATTCAGCAATGTTTGAGGTGGTTAAGGGCAGTTCGCTCCCTGGGATTCGCTTGAGAACGAAGAGACTCGTGAGCAACAAATCCCCCTTATCTCACAATACATATAAACAAAGAAGTCTTAAATATATTGTTTCTATGTTAGAAAGGAAATTAGTGTCTTCATCACTTTAGAAACAAAGAGCTTGAGGGATCAAATGTTTAACTATTAACACAAATTATATACATCTTGTTTCTTTATAAAATAGATCTTTGTATTTATTCATCTCAGCATTAGTGGTCTGAATGATAAGTATACGGGTGTTTTACCATCGAGTAAAGTAGCAATGTGTATTTTATGTCCCCTAGCATTATAGTGTTTTCATGGACAGCGTATGCCTTATGCTCTAAATTGCATATCTTTGTTTAGAGAAAATAGCATAACCCTTGTGATTTGGCGGGTTTTCAAAGAAATATACATATTTAAGATGTTATGATCATTGTATGTTGGTTTTGCAAACTTTTAACATTATTTTGCATCCTCGTTTCCTCCACAGAAAACAGAGGATAAGTGCCAGATATAGTTTACATACACATATATTACTCCACTAGTGTCTTGATAGTATAGCTTCTAATGCTGCTAGAAGAAGAGGGTTGTTTGGTTTTGTTGGTAAATAGTTTGTCGCTGCAAATAGCCAATAAACTTGCCCAACGGACAGCGACAATATGCACCAACAAATGGATGATTTGTTATAAGATTAACAAATATTCTGTGTTTAGAGGGGAAGCTCCCTCTTATGATATAATTTTAGTTTTTGAATATAATGAAAATGAGGTATGCTTTTAACAAAAAAGCAGGAAAGGTAGACTAACATCTATCCATAGCCATGAAAATGGATGCAATTGAAAAGGATTTAAAACTACTAACCAATGCTGAAAATTAAACTGGCAAACTATCAACATCATGACTCACAAATCAGACTTTCAAAGTTTGCTGACTTGACTCATTGTAATTTTAACACTCATTGTAGATAAATGAACAAAACATCAAAGAAAACACATCCTCACAAAGAAGGAATATTCAAATGCTTATCAAAGCTCACAGACTCATTCATAAACAGTAGTATTTCATTCATAATTCATTGCACACAGACAATAAACACCTACAACAAGATAATCAAAACTGCAAAACTTTATTGTTTCTCCTCTCAATCTCCCGGACAAACCAAATATCGGACCCTGTAAATGTCTTCAAATTACATATTTGTAATTTTCTCCAGCGAGCTTTTTCGGTTTCCCATAATTGCTTCTTGAAAATCAGTTACATGAATAAACTCTTCATCTTCGTAATCGCTTCTTGAAAATTAATTGTCTTTTATTGTGAAAGATTTTCAACTTCCTTGCAACTTTCGGTGTATCCCAACGATCACATTTACACTTCTTTGTAAGTGTCTAGACTCTAGATGGAATCCCAAGAGTTTATTCTTCCTAAAATTATAAAATAATCAGATTTTGAAGTCACCCCCCAAGAAGAACATCAGTCATTTCTTCCAAATGTTACGATAGAATGTGAGGAATCTTTCCTTTCTTGCTTGATTACATGCTTGGCAACCATCCATGACAAAAAAACACAAGTTCATCTACCCTCCCATAGCTCTCTATCAATTTGACAGTTATTACTTCATTAAGAACATCTTTACAATCACTAAGAAGATCTCTGAACTTTCGAAGAGTGTCTTGTTACTTGGTGTTAATTTCATTTGAAAATGGTGCTCCACTACTTCGTTTATCACCACCCAATAGAGGACAATTAATCTTGGCAAGATATGACTCAGTTTCCTTTGTAGAGATCATTGCCATTGCTATCTGAGAACAGTCCTTACGGCCAAAAGGTTCTCACTGCATCTTGTTCACCTCTGTGCAACTCGACTGTTGGTTTTGGTGGACTTTGATCTGATAGTCTTTTCCTACCATATGGAACCGTGGCCAAAGATGAAAACTTGCGTGGGGCTGTTGGAAAAATAATCTCAACTACCTTATTAACTTCACAGATTGGAAGCAGTCATGTCAATATCGTCCGTATGAGCATTGGATCTTAATCAATCTCAATATTAATGTCAAACAATGAAAGCAGATCTTGGCAAAGATTTGAATAGACTGCATATTAATTGTTCAACCTGTTCGTTGACTCATCAACAGTTTTCACACATGTATTGTTCTCCGCCCTGTAGATGTTTGATTATCTGTATATTGTATGAGTTTGGTTTTGTTATGCACTCTCAAATGGAACCCTAAAATCACCTTGAGTCAACTACAGTCTTGCAAGCATGCAAGATTTTATTGCTAAACCCTAATAAAGGAAACTATACAGTCAACTGGAAAACTACCATCAGTTAATCGAAACAAGACTAATCTAAATGGACATGTGCAAGCATGTACGTCCTTATTGAAATGAAAACTAAAAGAAAAACTCCAACTGTACATTGATGATTCCAAAATAGACAAAGCATGAAAGGTGGAACAACAAGTAACTCGGAAAGAAGCATCGAGTTAATCGCTGTGTCTGATGTCTATCCTGAAAAGGTGGGACGTCCTGATTTGAAGTTCATTGGCCGCGATCTCAAGCAATTAGCCCCTCCACAAGGGTTTTGACTGCATCACTATTTGGAGCACTGATACTCTGTCGTAGCACACTGTGTCTTTGCAGCATCTCCTCACCGCTTGTGATCTGGCTTTGAAGTTCTCCTCGGCTTTTCACTGCCTCATCAAATAATGCTGACATGATTGTAAGTTGATCTAACTTACAGCCAACGGAATCCCCATTGAAAATACCATGGATGAGCGCCTGCAACTCTGGCTGAACATCAGTAAGCTCGATGTACTCACCACCCTCACGCTGATACTTGCAAGGAACTCGGGACACGAAGGTTCTCACGTACCGAAGTGCACTAGTCATGTGTTCTCTGCTCTCAGCTAACTCTGAAGTCAGTGTATCCTGTATTTTTGCCCTGAAGATCAACTGTGTCCTCCAAGTAAAAATAGCCTCGTTGTCTTCTTCATCAATGATTGAGTCGTATGCCATCCTCAGGTGAGAGATCATGATTTCATCTCTAGGTCTGTTAACCGCTAAGTCTCGCTCCTCATCCTGGATTCGTAGACGGAGTTCGCGAGCGTTATACCTCAACTGATATAATTCTGCAAGTACAAAGCAGTCCCTTGTAACGAACTCTTCTTCCTAGTCTACCAAGTGCTTCTGGTATACAACCAGCTGATTAAGCTGATTCTGCTCTACTGGTGGCTCTAGCATCTGTGGGAGTGAAGTGGTGACATTTTCTATTCTATGCACAAGGTTAGAGATATACTGACGAAACTGTTGGATTTCAGCCTTGAGGGCTGCCTTGTCTTCTCCGTCTTTTATCACCCTATCCTTTATGCTATCTGTTGCAACCTGAAGGAAATCAACCTCTGTTTGGCGTGTGCTTCTACCAAGGTTGACTCTTATCACATTGAAGTTTCCAACTTCTATCTCATTCAAGCTCTTACCCTCTAGAGGTGCAGCGGTCTCTACTATTATCTCCTTGTCAGCATTTCTCTCAACATGAACTTGCTTCTTGATTCTTCTATCTGGCGTATCCTGGTAGACATGATCAAAATTTGAGTGATCAAGAATATAAGATGGCTGCCTCCTCTTCCTTCCTAGTTGATTCTCAAGCCAAACGAGTCTCGACTAATCCCACTGGAAGGGTCTGTGCTAGTTATAGGAAGTTCTGATGAGTGTGAATGTGTAGAGGTATCACTACGCGGTGGTGAGTCTAGGTCCAAATCAATGTGAATTGGAACTGAAGACTGCTGTGGTGTAGGTGATGGCATGGGAGGCTGAACCTCGGGCTCTGGAATGCTCCGAACTGTATTCACAACTGGCTCCACATGAGTTTCTGTAACAAGTGCCTTCCCTTTTGAATTGTTAGGTGTTTTGTTCTTCTTAGGAGGCTTACTCCTTTTCTTTTGTTTTGGTTTGAACGAGGATGGCAATGAAACATCCACCGGTGGTAGCTCTGTATTTGGCATGACTGCCCTCCTTGTCTTCTTGCTATCCAAGTAGAGTGTGCTATTTTGAATGTCTCTACTTGATCTCTCTTTAACAGATGAGTATTCCTTGGCAAACCAATCGATAGCTGGAAGTGGCTGCGTATCAACCTGTTCTCTGAAGAATTGAGGAAGTACATCCCCATCATCATCTGACAATCCACCCACATCCTCTGACATGAAGACAAAAATCTATGAGAGGGAGAACCTGCTGTAACTGCGTCGGTGCACCTCGAAATCATCCTCGCAGTTAACTCAATAATCCTCCATAGTAGGCTTATGGTAAGGGCGACCACCAAGGCGTGTTGAGTAATAACCCCAAGGGTCATATGTGCGTGCATCAACAAGGTACTTGAGATTAAACTTTTCTAACTCTTGTCCTGCAGCCTTGGCGTCAACTGCTGTCCTACACCAATAGATTCCCATTTGCATTGGAAAGTTGGCAGCTGGCTTGCGCTTGTGGCACAAACGTAAATGAACATCATATAATTGCCTCAGAAACTCCATGAAAACCGTTCTATCCGAAGGATAGCGAGGTAGCATAGCTGGATTTCCTGTATATCCATAGACGCGGATGTAGGTGTATGTAGGGAACTGAATGAACCAGTCCGTCCATTCTACCATTGTTGCTTTAGCAACCGCTGAGATATGAACATGCAATTCCTGGTCTAGGTTTCTCACTGTGTACATTAGGAATGCTTCTTGCACACGCTTGAAATGTCGTTCGGACTTTGTGAACTCAAGCTGGTCGTAATATTGATAAACCTTTTGTACACTGAGAATTCCCATTGTGTTCAATCCTCTAAACTGACCCTGGTAGGCAGTCAAGTATACGAGATACGAACACATATGAAATTGGTAGGCAACTAGGAAATCGGTAATTTGCTTGTGTAGAACATCGCTGATCAGAGAGGCCTAGTCATAATGTTCTCGCCTGGAAATGATCTGAGCAATGATGTAGTACATCGAAGGATGGAATTTATTAGCATCTGCATGATCGGAAATACGATTGAGAAGAGTGATCAAAATCGCGTACTCATCCTTGTATTCTCCGCGACCCACATTGTGTGGCAATTTAGTTTTCTTCTGTTTCAACCACCTTTCTGCCATTTTGCTTTGACATACGTCCTTATCAGCATTGAATGCTCTTTCACACTGATCCATGGTAATGACCAAACTGTTCGGATGTTGAGGAATACCAAAACACCTTTCAATGTCCTGGGGCTTGAGACTGCAAATCACCCGTCCATTTGCTGACTAAATTTCTCGTGTAGTAGAATTGTAATGCTTGACACAAAACATCACAAATTCTATGCAATGAACTGAAATAGGGAGTGAAGCTGCCTCTAGCAACCCAGATTCTTGGATGTTTAGAAGTATTGCATTATTTATCTTAACCGGATCCAAGATAGCCTCTGGAAGCACTTTATGCAGATCCATGTTAACCGTTCTGATGAAGTCATGAGTCAAGACTGACTTAGTCTTGAATTCGATCTATGTGTACTGCATTTTGAAAAACTCGCCTGTTGACTGTAAACTCAACTATATTCTTGACAACTTTTCTCCGGAAGTTGAAATGTCACCTGATGAGGCTAAAAATACCCTGTTGGAGGGCAATTTTTGTCAAAAAATTTGAGACATGGGTTTTGTGCAGAAAATGATTCTAAGACAACCCACAACGTCAGAATTGCGAAAAAGCACCGTTTAGCTTGACGTGCAAAAGCTTTTCCGAAAAAAGCAACTGAGGGCAATAGGGGTTGCGAGGGACAATTTTCTTGAGAAAATTTGAAATATGGGTTTTTGTCTAGAAGATGATTCTAAGACAACCCACAATGTCACATTTGAAAAATATCGACTTTTACTCCACCATGCAATTACCATTTGAGAATAATTTTGCAACTTGCAACTTTCACGCGAACACTCTACTTTGACCCTCAACACCATGAGTTGGATTGCTCCGATGCGCGTGCCGTTGATCTCATCACAAAGCTGAAACAACTTAAAAGAGATGTTCTTGGAAGTGACGAAGCGAGAAAACTGCTTCTAAGACCTCTAGTAAAAGGGCGCCTTTTTCAAGGGAGTATGTAATTTCCATACTTCTGCTTGTTTACCTTCTTCAGTAATTTTTACTGATCCTTCACTCACGGGCGTTTGACAAACCCAGAGGGCTGACGGTTGAACTCACTGAATAGCTAGGAGGATTCTGCACAGGTCTCGTGAAGACGACAACTGCCAAAAACCCCATCTAGCTAGCCAAAAGGCTAGGTGCCCTTGGCCTATAGAGGTACAGGTTAATATTTCTACTTTTATTTCCCCTCCATTTTACGTGCTCGCTGGAACAACTTGTTGATGATGTTTTCTGCACAGCAACAACTCAGACAGAATATGAAATCCTATCTCTCTTGAAAGGTAAATTTTTATCAGCAAGCTTCAAGAGATAACCCCAAGGTCTCTAATGTTAGGTCTTGACAATGCATAAACAACTCAGTGATAAATGTGAAAATGTTGGTAATCACAAAGGGACCTTACTACAAGCAAATACTGAATCTTTAACTTATCAGATCTGGCAATGTAATGATACTTCAATCCTAAATTTAACCCAGATAATAAAGAAATAGTGAAAGATAGAAAGATATCTAAGATTAAAACTACTCCTAAGATTAACAATGCAAATGATGAAATACTTGAAATGGACCAATCCCTCATAAACTAATTCTTGTTTAACCCAGATGAACCTGCAATCTCACATAAACAGTGCAATCTTCTAAGGTATTAAAGATTTTCAGATCATGAACATTCATCCAAGACAACCCAATTGCAATTGAAACGAATAAACTTCACAATTGAACTAAGCACAACAAATATAAGGTCCAGGCTAACTTTGCAAAGCAACTAACAATCAACTAGCTGCAAAAAGTATGGACCAGGGATTGCTGCAAACACTTCAAGCATCAAACCATAAACACCATTGAATCAGATCTAAATCTAAATTTAACATACATCTAATAACCTTGAGCAATTTCAAAAGATAGAATCACAAGAACCATGCAAGATAAGTCAACACAAAAGAGATCACCAGAAAATCACAATGTCTTCAATTGTATTGAATCATCGAATGACAGCAACAATTCCAATGTTTTGTGTTACAGCATTTGCTCAAAATGAACTAACTTCTAACTCTGCTTTACTGCTTAATTCGCTCTTGTATCAAAACTATCTGTCTATATCTATCTGTCTATCTATATTACAAATGTGGTAGAATGCCAAATTTATAGAAAACCCCCAAAGCATGTCGGCCTAGCTGGGGTTTACAATAATAAAATAGCCACAAACAAGTCGGCCCAAGGAGAATTCAAAATGAGATAAAATTGCATTAAATGCATGAACTCCATCCAGGTCGGCTTGGGATCTCCAATATAATTTGAACCAATGCATGTGAAGGAGAAGGAAAATAATAGGGAAGCACAAATTCTGATGCAACATTGTATTAATTGCTTTCCTCTTTATCCTTGGCGCGCCTCTCTGTAACGACCTAGTTTTTGCGTAAATTAAATTTTTTCCAATTCTCACTTTAAACATGTAAAGGTAACAAGTAACAAAGATAATACAATAAAGTTCTTCCTTTCTTTATTGATAAATACGTACAAGTTACAATATTTTTCCTCAAGAATTCCATTTTCATTGCAAATATAAATCAGAGTTCAAAAGTAATACAGTTACATACATAGCTCGTAAGCTTTTGCACAAATAGAAGTAAGAAGGTCCAGGAGTCCGTCCTTTCAAATCTTTGTACATCGGCCGCTTGCTGTGGAGGAGAAACATCACTCGGGCGCTTTTCCGCCAACCACGGACTTATAATGCGGTCCCTCGCACGATCATTTCACAATGGACGACCCTCCCTTCGAAGAAGAGATTGGTAGGGTATCCTTTAACGATTACCAACTGAGCATAGTGCTGTGTCCTACACAACTAGAACCTTGCTATTTCACAATCTCGATCTAGTACTCGGATCACAATGAACTGACAGTGTAGTCTCAACTATCTCACACCTAGGTGGATGTCGTACCTTTCACTACTTTGGCCAAAGTATTCTCATTCAGTACTTCGAATGAAGGTCATCTATCATAAACACTACTCAGGGCCGATTTGACTTGAGGCTTCCTTACTCTTCATTGGGTAATCCGTCACCCCAGATATCCTACAATCATACGAACCTACTAGAAATGAAACAGTCTATAAGTGTCTTGTATCAACCCTTCTAATTAGGAAATCTTTATCCTAGGGGTACTTAGCTTGCCTCGGTTATCCTAATAACTTAAGCTAAAAGACTTTACTTGATTCTGCCTTCATTTCGATGCTAGTAGATAATAAGTACATCTACGTATTCTCCATATACAGAGATCATACACAACATGCAATAGTCATTCAAAATGCAAACAAATCCCTCCCTTTTATCTTTTCCCATTATTTCTCTTTAATGTAAGATAAGTAAACTAATCTCTTAAGCTTTTTACTCATATAATCTCTTTTTCACGATTCCTTAAATCATTGAATCCCTATATACTCCTCATATGGAGTTCATACATAATTCACACCTTAATGCAAAACACACACTAATGCAAATAGGTATACACTTCAGAAAACATGCATAACTATTCCTTGAGGTAATTTACTTACATGGTGCAACATAGAACCACTTCTTTGTTTATCTTAACTGAAGTATTGAACTCAATGCAATTCCCTAACTATGCACATTCAGTAATTACACTTTTAGATTTATATCAAGAAATATGTTCTAGAACATGAAAGAAGAAACTGCATGCCTGGTATATGCCTTTCCCTTTAGAGGATGAACTTGATTGTGTTTGCAGCTCCTCAGACCTCCAACAAAAGACTTCCAGCAACTCTCAGACCAGTCTCTAACTCTTCCTCAGAAATTAATCACTTGCTACAGCTGAAAAGTAATCTCAACTTCCTATTGTGAACTCAGAAATTGTGAAGATAATGTACAGAGGATGTCTCTCAGCAAATGGTGATATATGTTCTCAAAAAATATGAAAAGCTTTTCTCAGCAATAATGAAGCTCACTCACAGCTCAAAAAGGGATAGCCACAGTAATTGGTAAATTCTGGTAAAAATTCACAGTATCTTTCAAACTCAGCAATACAGAATAATATAACCAAAACAGGGAATGATTATGGAAGCTCAATAAGAATGATAAACTCGGATTGTTCAATGTCCCCCTACAATGAATGGAAGGCGTCTATATATAGGCCCGAATTGCAACGAATTCCACTAAAGGAGGCATGCAGATTGACAACAAGTGCCCAGAATTAGTCAAAATGATACTTGGCGGATTCTTAAACCCTAAGTCATTAAAAATGGAGGTGATTCGACCTCATTGAGCCAGCAAATCATGAATAATTCAACTCAAAAATGTAAAACGCCACATACAGGTACACGTCTTTTTCCAGTCGTATGAAATCAAATGATTTACCTGCTGCGTTTTAGGTCAAGGTTCCTATACTTCCCACGTCGCCATTACTTAGGTCAAGGTTCCTATACTTACTTGCTGTATGCTGTGCTCATGGCCGCGCGCTTTCACAGGCATGTTTTTATTTCATACACTATTTCATTTTCACGGGTATGAACTTCTCAAAAATGTATTTTTCTCTTTTTCAAATGTTCACCAATAATTATTTCGACTTTACACTATATGAAGTATTTAATATTTCAAATATTTATTTCTCTTAATATTTCGATTTCCCATAGTTCAAAATATTTAATATTGATTTCAAAATCAAATATTTCCTTTTTAAAATCTTTAAATGTAATAATATATAGTAAAAATCGTTTTATAAATTTACCAAGGTATTTTAAAATTCAATTTCCAAAATTACTCATGGTAATATAAAATTGACTTCCTAAATCATTTTAGGCAATAATATTAAATTCAAATATTCTTATATATTTAATATATATTTATATATTTTTGTTATAGATTTATTTACTCCGTAATATATGAATATATTACTATTTAAATATATTTACATATATTTAAGTAAAACTATAATATAAAATATATACGTTTATGTTAAAATATATAAACATTTACATATTTAAATATTTACACTTATACGTATTAATTGTTACATATGTATATTGTGAGCCAGTCAACATACTTTCAATATACATGCAAACGTATTCGTGTAAATATGATTATATGTAAATTCTAATCAAATATCACTATTAACATCCTTATTCTCAGGCTATAGGTAACGTGGGTATATATATATATCACTGTACGCAGTGTACACGTAAATGTATGTATACCATGTCGACACATACGTATGGGCATATCCATCTGCCGAACATATGTATGTATTGACATGTATATACATACTTACATGACCTATTAACATATATCCATTCACGTTTTCCATATCATGGTCAAAGCATAGTAAGTCAGACAAATGAGTAATCATCACTTTTCAAAGCATAAAGAAGTAAACATAACTCCTAAAGCCTAAGGATGACTTATCTAGACCAACAAAACTGACTTGGTTTCTCAGAACCTATACTGACGTGTGTGTATGCTCATTTGGTACTCGTTACTGCTTACTCGACCAAGTTCCTCCCCGAGTGATATTTCTCCTCTGCCTGGAGGATTGGTCCTCTTTCCTGCACACCGTGACACAACAACGGGAGTCATATGCTCAAAAAGAAGCAGAATACATGAAACATTTCAAAAGTTAGATTCTTCATAAATCAATAACCTATCCTCTTTCCTGCACACCGTGACACAACAACGGGAGTCATATGCTCAAAAAGAAGCAGAATACATGAAACATTTCAAAAGTTAGATTCTTCATAAATCAATAACCTTCTATTCTCCTTTATGCAGTATTTCACCAAGAATAACATCAAATGAAACATTATTCATATTGAAAACAAGGTACAAGCATCATTAATTCACCTCTAGAATTCACATTTACTCTATCTAGTGATGGTAAATTGTAACGTCACAATTTGGGATGTAACACTCTCCTTATCCTTTACTATCAAGAATGCCCTCTCCAAGTCGACCAATAGTGGAGTAACCAATACTTTGAATTTCCTTTCCATAGATTTGATTTCATCTCTTGAATGCTCAACGACCTTTTCCCAATCAGTCCCAAGGGCCTGATATTTATCCATAACTGCAATGTAAGTAGCTGCATCCTAGCCCTGAACTCTTCATAGTCTCATAGTCCAACATTTGTATCAGTTACCTCTGACCAGATGGAGGTAATCCTACTCTCAGGGATCCTACTCTTGATATCTATCTTGATTCTTTCTGCTTTAGAAACAGAAGACCCCTCAGCACTTGGATTCATCACCTTACCCCTGGTTCCACCAGTCACCGCCTTGCCTAACTCAGCCTACACTCAACAAAGGAAACCATAGTAAAGATCACACAAACAAATTAGTCATAAACAACATATTCATCCTTAAAATGAGTCCCAAGATAAGCAAGGTGCCATGAAATCTCATAAAAAAATGATCATATCAGAGTTCAGGTTTCATGTCCACCCGTGGAATCCAAGCCAGGGAGGAATTTCGGAAAATTCCTAGCCAGACGGATTCCAGCGGAATAAACATGAAAACACCAATTAGTAACTTAATCCGATCATTATCAACCAAGAAACAACATGAGACATCTCAAAATAGCTCAAATTAATCATAAAATGCATATTCATTCGTTAACAAGTCATGCCATCTCATAATCCTTCGTTTTCCACCAAATTTCGGGGAAATCCGCACAAGACGGATTTCCGCGAACGAAGCGATAGTTTGCAGATTTCGGAAAAACAAAGGAACAAAGGAATTTTGGGAAAATCCGGATGAAACGAAAATCCGCGGGGAAGATGAAACTCTGGAAAATTGCGAATTTCGGGAAAATTAGGAGAAAACGGAAAGCCGGGGAATTCCGGTCGAAGAGGAATTTCGTGAAGATCTTGAAATGCCAAATACCATTGTTTTCTCACGATCTCATTCACTCAAATTGATCGAATGATCACAAATTTGAGGACCCTGGGTATAGAACCAGTTTAACTTGAACCTCCTACAGATCTTCCTTGAATTCTAGGCTCACTCGAGAGCAAATTAAGATGAAATGGCGATGCCCTAGGCATGAAACCCTAAATCTTGACCATTAACGCATAGAGCAAGCTTGGACTCAGATAACTCGACTGCTGGGTTCTGACAAAGGTTATTTACAGCCCACACGCAAGCTATCTCTAGATGTGAGTGAAACAATGAACTTGAAACTTACTTGGGAAACCATAAATCAGATAATATTACACAACCCAAGCCACGAAATGCCCAAACATACAGGAATTCGAATTCCAAGCAAATCTATAACACCAAAGCACTACTTACATTCATCAATCAAAAGCAAGGCAACATGTACATACCATTTGATGAAGCGAAAATTGATCTCAGAAATAACAAATGACAGTTTATTGGCGCTCAACAAAGAACAACAACGATAATGCCCAAGAAATCACCACCAAATCCAACTATTCGGAGGTTTAGCACGCCAAACTCAACCAAACACCACAAGATTGAATACCCCAACTCAAGAGAACGCAAATGATAAAGCATAATGGCATAAGAATCCCCAAAGATCGATTGAATACATCCCTCACAATTCATACGAGTGATCATAAATGCAGACGACAAAAAAAAGCTGAAGAAATTCGGAAATCCGACGGCAAGACGAAATTTCAGAAAAATCCGGCCCATGCGGAATTCCGCGAAGTGCCAGATTTCCCGAATTGCAACGTTTATTCGTTTCGCCGGACTTTGAATGAAATCTAGGAAAATCCGGGTGGGGCAGAAAATCCCGAAATGGAGTAAAAATCCGAATTTCGCTCAGAACTTAAGATTTTCAATATGCAACTTTTAGGGGAATCACTTAGGCAAGCAAGATAAACATTTTAAGCTCATGCCAAGGCAATGCAAATCCTCAAAATCAAAGGGCCATAAACACCAAAAGCGAAAGAAAAAGGGTCCCTGCTTTTATGGGGCGTGTGTGCAAAAAATTGCACAACACAACTGTCACAGTCACTCAGTACATCTGACGATCTCGTGAACGGATGCATCGCGAAGCTGGACTGAATCAGAAAAGATCTCCCAGAAACGGAAACTGCAAATTGATCCATTTGAGGGGTCTAATTCAAGGGCGCCCCTGGGCTATAGGGGCATAGAACCTGCAAAGTTGACTGCCTTCGTGATGTGTAAACTCTTCATACCTTCCGCTTCTGCCTTCGATCACCGGAGTTCTGCAACTCGGATGAACTTGCTTGATAGCTTGCCGGAAAGCTGACTGAATTCCGAAGAGATTGAATATATTTGCAACTAGAAAACACTGTATTTGAGCCTTCAAATTGAAGGGTGCCCCTGGGCTACAGGGGTGTAGATTTGCTCTCTGCTAGATATTTCTCTCCATTTCGCGCTCTGCGAACACCGTATCGGCTGTTGATTTGACCACGCAAAAGCATTACTGCTGCTAACATGTGTGTGACTGTATTTCACCACTTTCACATGTACAGACACTGTAAAGTTGATTTGCACGTTGATTGCACAAGCGTCTCCCATGTTACAAAGTGAAGTGTTTCCAGACAGAATATTTTTGCATTTTTCACCATGTGAAAATCCCCTCCGTCGTGAAGCATCTTTTTCAGCATCCTTCATCATAGAATGTTCTACTTTGAGTTTTAGGCTTAGATTTTGACACCTGGTACTGGCCAACTGCCATCGACCACCTCAAAGGTCTAACTTTCTCTATAAAAAGTGAAAACTACCCACTAGGCTTAAACTGACTTTTAACTGAAACTGACTTCACCACTGTGATCATGATGTGAAATAAGCCAATCAAAATTAATTTCAGCCAATTCTGACAAATTTCAATTTTTCGGGTTTTGCGACACGAAATAGGGGTGCAGAAACCCTAATTTTCAACTTTTTCCAATTTTCACTAGTATCTTACCGACACCAAACTCACACAAAATCCATACTAGATTTGCCCAAAAACTGTGTTTTGACATCATTTTAACAAGGTTTAAACCATTTTAAGCAAAATGCCTTAATGAAGCAAAAAATTTGGTTTGGGTACAACACGTAGTTGAGATTAAGGGGGAGTGTTGGAAAATTAATCTCAACTACCTTATTAACTTCACAGACTGGAAGCAGTCATGTCAATATCCTCCGTATCAACATTGGATCTTAATCAATTTCAATATTAATGACAAACTGTGAAAGCAGATCTTGGCAAAGATTTGAATAGACTGCATATTAATTGTTCAACCTGTTCGCTGACTCATTCACAGTTTTCACACATGTATTGTTCTCTACCTTGTAGGTGTTTGATTATCTATATATTGTATGAGTCTGGTTTTGTTATGCACTTCCAAATGGAGTCCAGCTCCACAGAGCTGTAAGATGGTAGAAGTTGATGTTTGAGCTGAAGCTTAGTCAATCTATGTAATGTTTTATTATGATCAATATAAATTCCATGTCTGTTTCTATTTGTTTTGTTTCTCTATTTCCTCTCCCCTTAAAAATCCATCATTTGGTATTAGAGTTGTATGGTAAACTAGGATTTCTTAGGTTCGATCCATAAAGTTTGAAGATTGCAGATGCTGAAGCATCAATGGAAATGTTTTCCTCGTCCCCCTTCAATCCTACAAGGGCTTCTCTAAATCTGATCATTGTACTTACAATCTTCAATATCAATATTTTATCCTCCAAAATCTTTAAAGACTTGAGCTTGTTTGACAATCTTAGTAAATATCTTGCATATCCCCGGTCCTTTGCTTCCGTGAGTATAGGTATATTTATTTCCGCATGGTTGCTCTGTATTTTGGTCATGGAAGTGACTTACTGCACACATTTATCATGTATTTGCTCTGACAATATCTCTTCGAGGCAATGGTGCCTTTCATGGGTGGATTCAATTGCTCGAGCACAAGAGATATCGCGAGTTAGACAAGAATATTCATGTTGATTATGTGCCTTGATTGTCGGGGAAGTGCGGGGTTTGTAAAACCACATTGAGCCTTAATGCCCGTTTTAAAATTGATGTGTCATACTGCTAATGCTTAAACATTTCCATCTTGTTTTATTTTGGCGGGTTATGAAGAATGTGTCGGCCCATTTCGTGGTTCTCCCAACCATTTCGGACATCGCACTAGGTTTCGAAACTATTATATATGTCGAAACTCCTTTACTCATACGGGTTTGAATATTGTGTCGGGCTCCGACAGTAGTTGCCCAACCTATGTAAACGCCGACCGACTCTTCAAACCTACCAGTTTAATCTTGTACCATACTTTCATATGGTGCGTTGCCAAGCATTTGATTATTTGATTCTAGTGATATATCTTCATAACTTGCTAAACTCAATCTAGTCCTTGTTGCTTGTAGAGATAATCAAAACACTGATTGCATTGATGTTATTAAACTCGATTATCTTTCATTCTTGAATTTTTCCTAAGGTTGGACTAGAGACACCTCTTGAACCAAAGGTGTTAAACTACAAGTTACATGCGCAATGCTAAACCTGCTACATATGCTGTGACCTTTCAATTCTTCATCTTTGTTCTCAATCTCTCATATGACCATAGCATTTTTTTTAAATTTGTAATCTGACTATCTCAATTACCTGCTGCGATGGTTTATTTCTTGAAGTTGTTTCTGTAATCACCTTCATCGATTTACCCTTCTTAAATTTGAGACAAGAGTGTAATGGCCACGATGGCAAAGCCAATAAGTGTCTAGTTTCCGATTCTTTTTCATTCCCTTCTAATGTCTAATTTCTGTTGAGTTAATGTCTTCCTCCTGGAGTCATTATTACACTTGTATCACTAATTTGAAAGAGTTGGCTTGATGAAAACATAACAATGGCCACCGTGCACATCTCCAACGTGAACCAAAACACTAGGTGGGGTATATAAATTATATATGCTCTTGTAATTGTATGTGTGCGCCTTTTCAATCATTTGATGCAGCAAATGTTAGCTCCTAATGGTTCCATCTGTGTATGAGGAAATAGTTCACGTGCCTTGTTTATAATTTGCATTTTACATGTATGTCCGGCAGGGCACTTTTAGCCACAACATCTATCACAATTTCCTATTATCATACTTTGATGGATGTCTCTTTTTTATTTGAAAAATCCCATCAATGAGGAAGGAGTATATTAGCAGCCATAACATATATTCGACTTGTGTAACAAATTCAACTTTGCCCTTAGAATGATAATCAAATTACTTGATATCTGGCATAGTGGTCATTAATATTATAGGCCTATCTTCAGATTGTTTCATTTATCCTCACCACTAGTCTGTACAAGAACATTGTCGCTTTTCAAAATTACAGCTTGTATCTTCCAAACAACCTCTCTTGCAACAACTTTGAATATGAAATTAAATGTGATATGGCAACCATGAATCTGTAAATACACTGCCGTCCCTATTAATCTTCAATGAAGTTAAAACCAATGATACTCCCAATGCTAAGACCCTGCTTCAATGGGGCTGAATTACAAGGGAAAAGTTCAAAATTTGCCATACTTAAAATGTGGGTAACATGTTTTAAGAAAATTGTTGATCAAAATAACGTCGCCTTTGATTTATTCTAGGTGTTTAGAGGAATAATTCTTTGTGTATAAACTTAACTTGTGGTTAGTGATTGCGCCATCCGTAGGAAATCTAACCAAAATTGATCTCTTACTTTGGTTATTGAATCTAAAGGTTTGGCCTTGACCCACGGAAATCTAATTGTTGATCATCATATAGGAGCTTTAAGGGAGATCTACCTAGTAGATTATTCCCTTGGGACGATTGTTATAATCGTTAATTGCCCCTAGATTAACCCTTCGCAACTTGTGGGTGTGCGTGTCATGCCCCCACAAAGATGAAACCCAGATACAAGAACCAGATCACTGATTCGCTTCATAAGACATAAGGCATCAATGAGGATATAATTGTGAAAAGACGTGTTTATGGAAGAAGTTGATCAATTGATGGAATAATGCTATCTGTCCCAGCCATAAGACACCTCCCTTCAAATAAAGAAAGATAACTAAGGAGAGAATCAACAATTGCATAAGGAATAATATTAATAAAATTAATTATTCCTAAACTACAACTAAAGAAGCATTAACAAGGAACCATGACCCTTGACGAATGGAGATCTTGAAAGGTTGTATCCCTAAGCCCCATCGGGATATAAAGGATGAACAATGCAAGGCAGAAAGGATCATCGATCAAGGAGAAAAACATATACAAACCAGAAAATAAAAAGGAATCAACTCAGTTCATCACAACAGATCGCTATTACCATATATATCCTATATTCAGGTGTATTTTTCTACAGTCATTGTTTACATAAGTATGCATATTGCCTATATGATAATAAGAATAATTAATGGATGATTTCTTATAATAGAATAGGTGATGTGCTTGATTGTCTGAAACCCATCTTGTAGGATGGGCCTGAGGTGGAGTGGTAGATAGGCTAAGTAAGGGCACTTATGCAGAGAGCCGACAGAGCCCACTTACGATCCCCGCCCAACTCCACAAGGTGGCAAGTGTCTTTTGGGAGTCTAAGCCTTGATGGGGAAAGCAGATACAAGTCGCCAAGGGGGGAGGGCTATGGTATACACCCCCTTAGGCTTGGTATATGGCTTCGGGCGGACCCATCATGTCCCTTCTCCCACAATTCTAATATGTTTGCATTATTGATAATCTATGGATGTGATGTTATTGTCTAACTCTCCTAAGAATGAATATATATATATATATATATATATATATATATATATATATATATATATATATTTGCATATCTTGTTCATATGGTGCTTGCAAGATTCGAACTCGAGTTTGCATTATTGAAGAGGTATTTTGTCTAGTAAGATGAATCCTAACCCTAGTTGTTGCAATGGGTGTTCAATAGGCAAATTCTAGGGTAAATTAGGAGAGGGACATTACAGTGTGTGATGGAATCCGCACGCCCACTGGCACGTTTACTTTTCCCAACTCTTGGCAGTGTACCTGATGACTGCAATGTCATCCAGTGCACATGTTATCTTGCCATGTGTACAAGGCAGATGTTGTTTTGAGTAGTTAAATAAAAAAAAATTGTTGTTTGTGTTTCTGCCCATAGAATTAAATTTTGGGCATTACAAGATGCAATTCTCAAACCTTAAAAAAACCACAAAATTTGTTAAAATGTTATCATATATCCATTGTTATATGAATAGCTTGTGAAATAAATAACTTTGTATTATTAAATAAAGGGCTATATAAGGAAGCATCTATCATTATAAATCATTATGGATTATGGTAATTTCTTGAGTAGTAAATTTAATGAAAGATAGCATCTTTGGATCTCTTTGTGGGAGATTTCTTGGAGTCATCCCTTATTTAGGGAATGTTTTATTTGGTGGAACACTATTTTAGGGGTGATTTTTTTTTATTCTAAGTAGATTGAAGATAATGGCACATTTTCTGTACTATAAATCTTATTAAAATAATATTTATTATTTATTTATTAATGCTCAATATTGTATTTTATTGTAAATTATTTAGATAAGATCGTCTCTGATCTCATCTGAAGTTTCTTTTTAGAAACTTCCTGATTTTTGTACATTTTGTAAATTATTTATCGAGCACATTGCTCATTGTTAATACATCAAATAATTTACCAATTACTTGTGTAATATGGTATTAGAGTGGGAAACTTATTTTTTTTTCTGAAAAAAAAATAAAGAATCTTAATTTCGTCACTCTTAATCAAGGGTTTTGCTGGACGAATTTGTGGGCATGTTTCAGGATTAAAATCGTGGTCTTCTAGAAATCTGAAATCGCATTTTTGTAGAGAAAAATCCTGTCTTCTTGCCCTTCTATGTGCGTGACTTCTGGTTTTACCTGGTCTCGATTTTTTTCGTGTGGTCTTGAGCTCGTTTCTGCCCAGTTCGTGTTTGTCTCTTGGCGTGTTTTTCTTTTCTGAAAATCTAAAAAACGACGCCTCTTTGGTCGCAGATTTTTGCAATCTTCTGGGTGCGACTCTCTGTATCTGGCCACGTTTTAAAGACTTTGAGAGCCGTGAAAATCTGCCCGCGTTTCTGAAACTTCTTTTTGGCGTGACTTGTGGGGGTTTCTTCTGGCCGCGCGGGTGCTGTAACACATTTATGGACGGAGGAAAAAATCCGTGTGATTTTGTTTTTTCTCTTGGCGTTTCAGATAAAATTGCGTTTTTAGTCATTTTTAATTGTGATTTTTCAGACATTTTTCTATGCGTGACCTCATGAAATCGTGAGCTCTTTTCTAAGACACGTTTTCTCTGCTCATTCTGGACATGTTTTTAAGAATTTTCTGAAAATCGTGGGTCCTTTTCAGTGCTGCAGGTAGGTTTTTGAAAATATCTCCTTCACTTGAAGTTAGAATTTTTTTTTGATTGCAGATTCTTTGTGGGTTTTTCGAGACCTTTTTTGGGTTGCCTTCAGATTTTTTTGGGTGCATCATTTTCCATGCCTCGAATTTTGTGCCAGCGGATTTGCATTGTTTTCTGTGCCTGTACTTGCCTTAGTGTATTGGAACTCGTGCCTCAGGTTTCGTGCATCAGCCTCGTCTTAGTACCTCATTTTTCGTGTCTCGAAAAGCGTGAAGATGGCGAGTTTGACCAACATTATGTTGGAAGGCAGTTAGCGTTTTAATGGCAAAAATTATAACACCTGGAAGCAGCGAATGATGACCATCTTTGAATATCGCTGCCTTGATCAGATGATTGTAGGCAGCACTACTCGTCCCACAACTACGGGTAAGGATCAGGAAAAGTTTGACGAGTAGAATCGTGAAGCGGTGATGCTCATTAAGCTTTCATTTACCGATGATTAGCTACCTCAGATTCTGCTTGGAAAATCAACAAAGGAGATTTGGGACCATCTGAAGAGTTTGCATGAGACTTTCGACAAAAGCCATGTGTTTTTGAAAAATATTTTGTTTTCTATCATGATGGATGAGAAGACAACTTTGCAAGCGCACTTGAACAAGATCCAGGAGATCTGAGATCAGTTGGAGGCTATTGGTCGGAAAATGGAGGAGGAAGACATGGTCATGATCACTCTAAAAAGTCTACCTAAGTCCTATGAACATTTCATTGAGACTCTCAACATTACGTCTGCTAATGTTGACCTGAAGTTTCCGGAGCTTTTTACTATTCTCTTGCAGCAGGACCACTGGAAACAACAGTTTGGTAGTAGTGCATCCTCATCCTCTACAGTGCAAGCCTTTGCAGCTAAAACCCAGCCTAAGAACAAAGGGAAAGGTCAGCCTTCGCAGTAGAAAGGCTCTAGTCAACCTCCGAGCAGCCCTAAGAAAAAGAACATTTAGTGCAATTATTGTCACAAGTATAGACACATGAAGAAGGATTGTCGTCTCCGTTTGGCTTTTGAACAGAAGAAGTAGGGAGGGTCTCAGCAGAAAGCGAATGTTGCCGAGCACTCTGAGTAGAAGGAATCTGCCTTTTACACTCTTATGGCTAAAATGCCTGCAAATCATATAAAATCCTCTACCTGGTACATTGATTCAGGTGCTTCGCGTCACTTCACTCATTGGCGTGACTGGTTCATAGACTTCTCTCTGTGCACTGACTCAGTTATTTTTGGTAAGGATGGGAACAACATCAAAGAAATTGAAAATATAATCCTTGTCCCTTCGAGAATTCTTCTTTCCACAAGTATTCAGCTCCATCAATCTATATTGAGAATCCCAATAATGGATACCCAACTGGAAATGATCTCCAACACTCCGGAAAGAAAACATAACACATCTCTGAGTGCTGGTCAAAATCAAGTGCATACTTGTGAAATTGGCGTTCCCTCTGATGAACCTCTGAAACCAATCCATGAAAGCTTCAACAACACCGGAGCATGAAACATGAGATGACTTCAAATTCAACTCCCAAAATAGACTAGCATCACTCAACCCAAGGAATGGATTGACAAGAGTGCAAACACCATGTTCTGGTCCATCTTCCCAAGTGAAGATTACATCCTCAATCCCTCTCAAGCATTCTTGATCAAACGTTCTTCTTGGAAGATTACCAATTGCAAGGAGCGAATCTCCCTCATGTTTTGCTTGCAAAACTTCAATAAGCTGAAAATCACGTTCCCTATTGTGTTGGGAAACTTCATCAGGATCCCATTTCGTGCTATTGCCAATTGATGCTTCATCTTCCATCACAAAAAGAGGATTATCATAAGTTTCCTCAACACCCACTTCAAAGAGAGGATAGTTAAAAACTTGAAAGTCATTCCGTTCATCTTGCTGCTCCAAATCAGCACATGCAACTTTTGATTTTCTTGAGACGCTTTCAAGATCAAACTCCTCTTGAAGACTATCAAGCTCTCCAACCACTTGCTTGATTTCTTCAGCTCCTTGTGCACCCTCTTGCTCCTTGAAAAGTTTGAAGTCAGCAAACTGGTCTTCAACCTCCATTAGAGTCAACTGAGTTTCTTTCAACATGTCCTTTGTTGATTCGAGCTCCATAGTGAGCTCATCAACCATACTCTCCTTTTCTTGGAAGACACAAATGGTCTTCTTTGCAACTTCAATGACATGATTTCGATCTTCAATCAAGTGCATGTACTCTGACTTCAATGTCTCCAAAGAGTCCCTGATGAGTTGCAAGTTGGGAAGAGCAACTTCATCCTTAACACCTCTTCGTCTCTCTTCAAGTTGAGCCTTCCAGTAAAGCTCTTCAACCAAGCTATGCGTGTGATCAAACATGGATAGAGATTGCACTTCCTTGTCAACAGACACCTTGAATTGACCTTCCCACTCATAAGAATGCGAAGATGGTGAACTTGGCTGCAACTGAAAATCAGAACCTTGTTTCTTGTCTTTGCTTCCCTCATAGCTGCTCCAAGACTCCTTTTCTTCACCACCCACTAACTGAAATTGCTCAATATCATAGAGTGGATCAGGTTCTTCTAATCCTTGAAGCCTTTGCTTACAACCAGCTTCAAGAATAGGTAAATCTGATTTGTATTTAAGAACCTCCTTAAACTTTCCATCTTTAAGAGCCATATGGTCATCAAGCTCTTCTTCCTCATCACTGTCTCCTTGATCAAACATTATGGCAGCCACCCACTTGATCAATGAATCATTATTGTCCGCTGTTTGGAAAGTTTCTGTAGCAACATACTCTTCTTTAGTGGCTGCAACCACTTCAAGGGGATCATTATGGAGCTTTGTCGAACAATCCTCTTCTTCAAAGACAACTTCCCCTCCAATGGCCACCTCATAGTTTGCAATGCAATCTGATTTTTGTTCTTCATCAGGATCAAAGGGAAGCTTATCCCACACAGGTTCTTTGTCATAACTTGATGCCAACACACCCGGATCCCAAATGCTAATGGGTTGACTGAGATGGTCAACAGGACAATGCTTATCATGCTCCACTTGAAGTGTTGACTCTTTGAATGAGTCACTCCCTTTTTCACTTAAACTGGTATCTTCATTAGTAGCTTCCTCCAAGAGCTTAGTTTGATGATCAAACCCAATACCACCTATGTCACCATCATTGTACTGGAAACAGGAGTCATCAAAGATGGCTGCTTTGATTACTTTATCATTTTTATCTTCAACAAACCCATCATGAATAGGTATGTTGCTGATTTCTTCATTAGCAGCCCAATGAATACCAAAGAGGTCTTCTTGGCTACTTGTCATAAATTTGTCTTGTGAAAACTCTTGAGAGGTTTGAACAGTAGCAAGAGGGGAATAATCCTTCACCGAATCTTCAACAAGAAGAGGTATAAACACATTGGAAACACCACCACCAACATCACCATGGTAATGATCATAAGCTGGTTCAAAGACACCATTAGTATCTTCTTCATCTTGTTCTTCTTCAACGAACTCATCCCACACAACAGTACTTCCATCATCTTCTATGAAGCCCTTAGTCTCAAGACCTTCATTGGATAAACCTTCATTAGGACTCAAGATTGTTGTTATGTTTTTTTCATTGAACCGATCTTCATCACTTCCTATCACATGCAAGTCTAAGGAAGTATTATGGGGTTCTTCCTCACACTCCTCAACTGTCAAGGTTTCTTTATCAAACTTACAATCATTTTGAGGTGACATGTGCACCTTGCTTGTGCCATCTTCAATACTAGTTGACTGATTTTTCTCTTCAACTTGCTCATTTGTGGGCTGCAACCCACAAACAGGGACTTCTTCTTCCTTCCTTGAACCTACAACCATGGCATGTTCTGCTTCCTCTTTAATCATTTTCTTGATGTAGTTGACCATAGCCAACTTTCCAGGGTTATGAATCACCGCACAATTCAAAAAGGTGTCAAATGAAACATCGTTCTTAAACTCATCTGTCATGTTCTAATATTCTTTACGGAGTATGACAGCCTCATGTTCACATTGCCTCTTGAACTGTTCGGCATATCCACTGAAATCCATTGTGGCAACACTAATTTTTTCTTCTTCAGGAGCCATAATCAAATCTGACTTTTCACGGTTTTTGAACAGAAAATGCAACATCTTCAGAACTTCTGAAAGCTGATACTAAACTTAGTTTTGACTTCTGGTGTATGTAATGTCCCCTTTTTGTTGACATCAGTTGTCAAAGGAGATTAGCCTATAATTTGACTCTCGTAGGCTAATGGGGTTGGTTAGAGGGTCTTCTGGGGGATTGTATCGTCTCCAGTGTTCAGAAACTTGTAGCTTTGGCTTTCGCTCGAGGCTTCCGGGACTCAGTTGGCTCAACTTACTATTTATAGTAAGTCGGACTTGGACAGAATGGGATCCTTACTATTTTTAGTAAGGCATGTGATCGAATGGAGAATTATCAGATGAGTCCCCAATTCAGATGGTGTGTTGAGAAATGATGAATTTAAGAAATTATTAATGTTATTTGGCTCAAATAACATTAATTAATTAAAAGGTTATATTTTAATGTTATAACTAAAGTTATAACTTGAGGGTCAAAACGTCATTAAAAGGGGACCAAATTAATGAATAAATTATTAATGGCCAACTCCTAAGTTTTAAGTGAAATATTAAAAGAATGCGAATAAATAACATTTTTTAATGCTATTAATTGCCTTTTTGGAGAAGTTCGAACTTCTCATGAGAGGATATATATTTCACTTTGAGGTAATTTAATATTGATTGGATTGTGATTGTTGTTGAGCATTGGTGTTGATGAGTTTGGTCTGAGAGAGGAAGCCAAGGGTTTCTGAAATCAGTTTGCCATCGGAGAACTTTAACTCTCCATTTGTGCAGCCTTTTGAAGTAGTGAAATATCTACTGAATTAGGCATCAGGAGGGCATCATACAGGTGTTCTATTTGTGTTAAAAGATGGAGTTTAAGCAAGGGTTTGAAGATTGATCAAACTGCAGACCTGAAGTTTCATCATTGTTAGCCATTAAAGAGCAAATTACAAACTTTTATTTGCTGCTACAGTACCCGCGTGAACAGTACCCGCTACAGTGTTGAGGCAAAAAGAGTGAGCTTTTTAGGAATTTTATGATAGTTTGTTTCAGATTTTGAGGACTGATTGTTGATAGAAAATTACCAGCAAATAAAGTGAAGGAAAAGTTTTGTTCTAGATTTGAGGTCTGATCTAAATCAGAAAAAAAAAATCACATCAGTTGCAAGTATTTTCAGACCAGATTTGAAGCGAGGTTTAAGTAAGGACCAGCCGTACATCTAGGGCTGGGATGTGATCCTTTAGAGGCAGAACGCCTTGCTTTAAGGTCTGTTTTCTCTTCTAATAGGGGCGGCCAAGTTTGTTAAGGTCATAGCAGCATTAAATACCAAGGAATATTGGCTTGTGTGGAGGCTGCGTTCACATCTAGGCTGCTGCAGTCAAACTTATATCAGGTTTTTCTACAAATCAGACTTATCTAAATTTTAATTTGGGTGTATTATCATATGTATCTTGCTTGTTAATGAACTCTTATGTTGATACAATAAAGATACTTATGGATTGAAGTTGATGTATTTTGGTTGGATAATTGATGAGGGTTAATGACCTTGATTGTAATTGTTATTACTATGCAATTTTATCATTCAATGTTTGATTTGTGAAAACCAAAAACACCAAGAACTAGAAAAAATTCCAAACAAATAGAAAGTTTACATCTGCAAGCCCAAGAGTGGAATTGTGAGTCCACAGGGTTACTACAGTGTAGAATCTGATTTCTCTGTCACTCATTTGTCAACTGACTCTATCTTTTTCACAGGATGGCAGGATCTTGGCTCTGATACCACCGTAATGAGCCAACCAATTTTTTTTTTTTTTGATTTTTCAATGAACAATTCAATACAACAAGCACCCGTTAAGGTTAGACCAAATCCACAATCAATTGTTGGAAAGTAACTCTACGCCAAGAATGCACACTCAATCCCAAGATGGAAAAGGTGTTGTCATATGGCGCTGAGGATCGTCAGTAGCAATTGAAAGATTACAATGCTGAAAGTAACCCAACACCAAGAATGTGCACTCAAGACCTGAGGTGGGTGAGGTGCTACCATATGGCATTGGGGATCTAATTCATTGGTGACGACTCAGCCGATCAGCAGTATGAATACTGAAAGTAAAGAAGGGTGGCAAGCCAGCCCTAGTACAATATGCAAGACGGTGAGGCCTGTCTCTTCCACTAATGGTGGGAATGATAAAGCTTAAACAAAAGTAAATAAGGCGGCGAGGCTAGCCTCTTCCACTAAAGTGGGAATACAAAATGTAAAGTGCAGAAAGTAAAAGAGTTGATCAGTAGTACTGATTCAACGTTACAATATGTTGAACAATATGCAAATACAATGAGATATAGATAACCAATGATCTCCAGAATGTTAGGAAATAAAATCCAAACAAGTACAAGCTATCCGACATATGAAATACAGCAAAATGGACTGAAATATCAAGTCTGATATAAAATTGCAGCAATCAGAAAATTCATACCAGCAAGCCCTAGAATCACCAAAATGCTCATAACTTCGTCAAAACACCTCCGAATGATGTGAAACTGAATGCAAATGAGAGCTAGGAGCTGGGCAACTAAGACCAAGTCAAGAAACTCCTCCAAACAGCAATGATTAATTTATGCACGCTTCCCAATGCAGTCTCAAAAAAGGTACAACCTCCAGAAATGGTTGACCTGCAAGATAAAATCATAGACACCTCCAAAAAATCTAAAAACTTGCAAGGAGGGGCGCCCAAGGTAGACTAAAGCATAGGGCCAATACCCAGAACCACCAAAAAATCGTGCAAGGACTTATGAGCAGATTTCTACTTTAGCAAAGCCCTAATCATTAAATGCAAAACTGTCAAATCTCTAAAATCTTCAACCTTGATGCTCTATCTGCTAGTCTGGATGAGAAGCAGTCTCTGAAAACTCAGCTAGGTGCTATCTTTCAAGCATGAAACCAAGAGAAAGAACTAGGAGGTATGCATTCCTTGAAGCAAACTCTGAAATCATTTCAGTAGCATAATAGTATGATAAGCAACAATAGATATCAATGAAGAGCCCAACACTCTTATTTATAACCTTTTTCTCTCCCAAATTCAAATCTTCTTTTCCCTCCAATTAGGGGGCCTATCTCAAATTCACATTCATCTTCAATAATTTGCAATTTGAATTTCATTTAGCCTCTTCTCCAAAATGAAATATACTTTATCAAAAATGCTAATAAAGTATAATGTGGAATCCCAAAAGTATTAAAGTGCAATACTTTATAAAATAACATATCTCCTCAAATAGGCATCCAAATATGATTAAGTGAAATATTTTAATAAACTTACTTTTTTTTTCTTCATCTAGGCGTTCACCACCTCAGCAATATTTCACTCATAAAAACATTATAAAAATGCAATTATATTCTCCAAAGTCTACCACCATGCCTTAGCCAAATATTTCACTTAAAAATGTTATTTTTCACCAAATATCAAACCTCCAAAAATAACTCCAAGAATGCTGGAATGACCAATTGCTCATGCTAACCTGCCAGAAATAGCCAAGGCACTGAACTGCTGAACTGCTGCTAAAAATAACACTTTTAGAAATAGTACTTATTAAAAATAGCATACTCCTAAAAATAGGAAGTTGTTCCAAACACATTTTCTCCACATTTTGAAAAGTTGTCGCAACTTACTAAAAATAGTAAGTCTGGAAAAGTTCTCTAATTCAATTGCATGTCACATCATTGCGAAGCTCTCTGAAAACCCAGAAGGAATCTAGAATCAGAACTGTAAAACTCCAACATGCAAGCCTCCAAAACTGCCAAGGAAACAACCAAAAATGCAAGTCATTATCTTGACATGCATGTTACCACACCCTGAAGCTCTCCGAAAACCCAAAAAGCTCCACCAGACATGCATTAGAAAATTCCGCATGCAAGCCTTCAAAACCTCCTGTGAAAGTGGAAACCCTAATGTCAACTTCTGATTGGCCTACGGGCTTTCAAGATTAGGCTATCAGACACGGAAGGGCGTATGGCTAAAATGGGGACATTACACAGTCCTTATGCAAAACAAGCATCCCATTGCATTTGAAAGTCGCAAGCTCACCGAGACTGATAGACACTATTCAATTTATGATAAAGAGATGCTAGCTATTATGCACGCCTTAGCCAAGTTTCGTCAATATTTAGTTTGTGGGAAATTCAATGTTAAAACGGATCACAATAGCCCGAGGTACTTCATGAATCAAAAGGACTTAAATGACAGACAACAAAAGTGGTTAAGAAAAATACAAGCTTGCGATTTTAATATTAAGTACATGAAAGGGACAAATAATGTTGTGGGAGATGCTTTATCAAGGCGGACCTACTTGAACACCCTAACAAGTATAGCCGTAGATTGGAAGAATGATATCATTGCAGAATATGTCAAAGACCCCCAGGCTAATAATATCTTTGAAGGGAATTTACCTAATGAAGAGTACAAAGTAGTAGAAGAGCTTATCCTATATAAAAATAGGATATTACTTGTGCCCAACTCAAAGATGGAGAAAATTCTTAAGGAATAACCCAACAATCCCTTAGCGGGCCACCAAGGGTACTATAAAACTTACAAACAGGTGTGTGAGATATACTCTTGGAAAGGCCTCAAGAAAGATGTCCTAAAACATGTACAAGAATGAATGCCTTGACAAGGAAACAAAACTGAGCAAAGCCATCCAACAGGTCTTCTACAACCTTTGCCAATTCCCAATAAAAAATGGGAAAGCATCTCAATTGACTTCTTAACAGGATTTACTAAAGTTCAAGGGAAGGATTGTATTTATGTAGCAATGGTTCAACTCGCCAAGTATGCTCACTTCTTCGCAATATCCACCGAATATCGGGCTCCACAAATAGCGGAAGTATTTTTCAAAGAGATCTTTGGATTGCATGGTCTACCAAGGAACATAATTAGTGATGGAGATAGTCAATTACTTAGCCAATTTTGGAAAGAGCTCTCCGATTAGTTGGGATTGATCTTACACCCAATACAAGTTACCATCCTCAAATGGATGGACAAACAAAAATTATCAACAAGTGGTTAGAGGGATATATGAGAAATTATGTCACAGGCCAACAAAATGCATGGGTAAAATGGTTGCATCTTGGTGAATATTGCTACAACACTACTCATCACATGTCAATAAAGATGAGCCCATTCAAAGCATTATACGTTTACGAACCAACCTCCTTCGGAAGCTTGATTTCACAAGAAAGCTAAGTACCAAGGGAAAAAGATTTTGTACAACATAGTGTGGACATTATGAACACCCTCAAGGACAATTTGCATCAAGCACAGAATCAACAAAAGATCTATGCTGATCGGAACTGCATCGAGAGGACATTTGAAGTTGGAGAATTAGTATTCTTGCGGCTACAACCATACAAGCAGTTATCCATCAAAAGAAGCATGGCATAAAAACTAAAACCTTGATTTTATGGGCCTTATAAGATCCTAAGGAGGATCGGTGAAGTAGCTTATGAATTGGAATTGCCTAAGAACAGTCGTATTCACAACATCTTTTGTGTATCAAGGCTAAAGAAAGTGTTAGGGCAGCAAGTTGTCCCTTGTTTAGAGTTAACCTCGCTTGACGACGAGGGCAGACTAATCTTGGAACTTGAAGCAGTAAGCAGTTCTCAATATGAGAGAGAAACGATTAAGGAATAAAACTATCCTCAAATTTTTGATCAAATGGAAGGGTTTACTTGAGGAGGACGCTACATGGGAGGCCAAAGAAATTTTCAACCATTCGAATCTGCAATTGCTTGAGG
>VDFB02058242.1:702625500-702656205 GCA_007258455.2 Sequoia sempervirens | reverse complement strand
AGACTAGAAAATAAAAAGGAATCAACTTAGTTCATTACAATAGATCGCTATTACCATATATATATATCCTATATTCAGGTGTATTTTTCTGCAATCATTGTTTACATAAGTATGCATATTGCCTATATTATAATAAGAATATTTAATGAATGATTTCTTGTAATAGAATAGGTGATGCTTGATTGTCTGAAACCCATCTTGTAGGATGGGCTTGGGGTGGAGTGGTAGATAGGCTAAGGGCACTTACACAAACAGTCGACAGAGCCCATTTACGACCCCCGCCCGACTCCACAAGATGGCAAGCATCTTCCAGGAGTTGAGGCCTTGATGGGGAAAGCAGATACAAGTCGCCAAGGGGGAGGGCTGTGGTTTACACCCTCTTAGGCTTGGTATATGGCTTCGAGTGGACCCATCATGTCCCTTCTCCCACAATTCTAATATGTTTGCATTAGTCATAATCTATGGATGTGATGTTATTGTCTAACTCTTCTAAGAACACACACACACACACACACACACACACACGCACACACACACACACACGCACACACGCACACATGCACACGCACACGCACACACACACACGCACACGCACACGCACGCATGCACGCGCACACGCATGCACGCGCACACACACGTGCACGTGCAAGCACACACACACACGCACACGCACGCTCGCATACACACACACGCGCGCACACAGACACAGACACACGCACAAACACACAGACACACACACACACACGCACACACAAACACACATGCACACACACACATACATGCGCACACACAAACGAACACGCGCACTCACACGCACCCACACACGTACCCACACACACGCACACTCACGTGCACACGCACATGCACACACACACGCAAACACGCACACACACGCAGACACACACATACACATGCACGCACGCACGCACGCAGACAGACACACACAGACACACAAATATATATATATAGATATATATTTGCATAAGTTGTTCATATGGTGCTTGCAGGATTCGAACCTAAGGTTGCATTATTGCAGAGAGGTATTTTGCTTGGTAAGACGAATCCTAACCCTAGTTGTTGCAATTGGTGTTCAATAGGAAAATTCTAGGGTAAATCAGGAGAGGGACATTATAGTGGGTGATGGAATCGACACGCCCACTAGCAAGTTTACTTTTCTCCACTCTTGGCGGCGTACCTGATGCTTGCAAATGCCATCTAGTGCGCATTAAATTTTGTTGTTTCTGTTTTTTCCCATGGGATTAAATTTTGGGCATTATAGGATGCAATTGTCAAACCTTAAAAAAACCCACAAAATTTGTTAAAATGTTATTATCTATCCATTGCTATACGAATAGCTTGTGAAATAAATATCTCTAGTATTATTAAATAAAGGGCTATATATGGAAGCATCTATCATTATAAATCATTATGGACTATGGTAATTTCTTGAGTAGTAAATTTAATTAAAGATAGCATCTTTGAATCTCTTTGTGGGAGATTTCTTGGAGTCATCCCTTATTTAGGGAATGTTTTATTTGGTGGAACACTATTTTAGGGTTGATTTTTATAATTCTAAGTAGATTGAAGATAATGGAATGTTTTCCATACTATAAATCTTGTGTGCATGTGAATGTTTTTATATTGGATATTTGATTCTTAAGGGATAGCTGTCTAACTATCAAGCTATTGATAGTTCTTTATTCATGAAGGAACTGTCCAGTATTATTATTCGAGTAACCAAAAAACTATCTACACTATTAGCATTGGAAATTTGTTTTTTGGCTAGCTAGCATGCTTCTATTCACAAACATATTATAAAAACAATTTACAAGCATATTGAAAAAAATAAATGGATAGAGGACAGCTGTTTCGTATGTATAGAATCTGAAAATCAGTGAGAATAATCTCAAAATGTACTTATTTTATGTTTGTCTTTCCAGTTTTAGCATATAACCATATTTTAGGTCATTTCAGGGCCAAAAGAAATGGTGATTTGAAAACAAGAACACTTTGCTGTGAAACAAAATGGGCGAACAAAACTTTTTTCAGCAGCCTTGAAGTCTATGCAATTTTTCTTGCTCGGATGGCCCTCATAGGGACAATCCTTTCACTAATATTGGGGGGCTTATAATTTATGACACATAAATACAAGGAAGTAGAAAGATGAATAGATGATATATTTGCAGGATGTCGGCATAAATTATAGACTGCAAATGCTGTAGAGTTTTACTTTAGATTAATTGATTTGTGTCAAAATATCCTAGCCTCTTTCAACATGTCTGATTTCGTTATATCTAGCAGCAATTACAATCCTTTTGATGACACTTCACCGTGGAATAATGTTCTATACAAGGGAAATATTTATTTAATCATTGTTACAGGGATAAGTAATTGGGATTTCTACAGTGTAACGTTATTTAGTTATTTTCTTTTGAAGGGATTGTTAATAGCATTACTGGTGGAGAAGCCTTGGCTTTCAAATGAGTAGACATAATATTTTAGATGTATTTGATTTGTTATATGCTTATTGCTTTTGAATAGAAGCAAAAGTTAGTTGCTAGCTTTTGGTTTTTAGATTGCTAATGGTGGATGGTTTCACCATTAAATGCTTCTATCTAAAACCAAAAGGAAAATACAGTCGTTATTAGTAGTCTTGAGCTTCTACGCATCATCCTATTTCCTATTTCATGCATGCTATTTTAATGCGAAGTTTTCTTTAAAAGGCGACAATGAGCCTTCCTACAAAAGACCGAATAAGTCTTGCTTTTTAGGCAGAGCTTTGTAATGGGCTTCAAATTGGAATCTTGAGCATTGCTTATTTTGTCTTTTATCACTTCAAAACTAGCAAAGGCAGTTCTGAGCTTGTATTCATTGTGAAGCATAGTTTGGGCATGCCTTTTCTATTACTAAAATTAAACCCTAAAGAAAATTTACTCAATTCTTTTTTTTTTTTAGGATGGCAATTGCTTTTGCTGGCAGTGTTTGATTTTTTTTCCATTTTAAGTAATGTCGCTTTCCAGGGTATGTTTAAGTGGGGCCATTCTTTAGGATTTTATTTCGGAATTATAGTACTTGTGCCAGAGACACAATATCATTTTTTTTTGTCTCACTGGTAGTTATTTTTTTATTTCAACTTTGTGCAATTTTTTCCCTAAAATTGTAATTAAAATAGTGTATAATTTTTGTTTCAATTTTGGTCTGTTTTTCCACAGATCCCAAAAATGAAATCTCATCAGTGTTGATATTTTATTTCAATTTGGGGCAAATTTTCCCCAGAATTATAATTAATGTATAATTTTTGTTTCAATTTTGGTCTGTTTTTCCACAGATCGCAAAAATGTAAGGGCTGTGAGTTCAACAGTGAATGCTATGGTAGAGGATGGTTTGCACAGTACACCTGAGTGTCAGGTAAGAATATTTATGAATCCTTGCTTAGGCTATGAAACTTGTCAGTGTCTAAACAAATTCATCCGATTTGCCTTTCATCATTCATGCCGTGGATCAATCATAGTTCATTTTCTTAATACAATTCATGGTTGTAATGAGGATTGCATTCTATGTATGCACTTGATTTCAGAATAAGTTAAAGCACCTTAATGCCGAAATAAATTATATTTCTGGTAACTAGTGGACATTAATATCTAAAATTTAGATATGAATGTCTTGCTTTTTTTTGTTGTTTTCTTTCCTGGCCTAGAGTATTAAATGACATGTATTTATTATTCTCAGGATGAAAAATATTTGCCAACTGTAATACTTGTTAAACTTAATATAAAAATTGTCATCCTAAGTTGGCTGTGAGACGTGTAAGTGAAAGTTTAATATATCCAAATGACTCCCTCTACAAATAGTGCAAATTGGGACAATTTAATTATGGCAGCATATTTCTGGATTTGCTGTTAATGCAGCCTCTTGTACTATAACATCTTTATTAACCAAAAGTAAACTATTGAACTCTCAGCCATGCAAGTGGAAAAATATCAGGTGACAGTTAAAATAATAAAATAACAGTCTCTCCACTACTCAAATATACTAGGAAAAAAATTGGGTGACAGTTCAGATAGTAAAATAAGGGAGAGGGCCCGATGGTGGTGAGGGCTAGTAAAATATTTGCTAACTGTAATACTTTTAAACTTAATATAAAAATTGTCATCCTAAGTTGGCTGTGGGACGTGTAAGTGAAAGTTTAATATATCCAAATGTCTCCCTCTACAAATAGTGCAAATTGGGACAATTTAATTATGGCAACATATTTCTGGATTTGCTGTTAATGCAGCCTCTTGTACTATAACATCTTTATTAACCAAAAATAAACTATTGAACTCTCAGCCATGCAAGTGGAAAAATATCAGGTGACAGTTAAAATAATAAAATAACAGTCTCTCCACTACACAAATATACTAGGAAAAAAATTGGGTGACAGTTCAGATAGTAAAATAAGGGAGAGGGCCCGATGGTGGTGAGGGCTATGTTGTGCAAAGGGTCCACGGCAGCAGAGGACACATTGGCGAAAACTTTCAATGCCACGTTGTAGAGGGTCTAGTTGGCAACTCAGGAAAATCCATCCCTGCCAAATTCTCGCACGTTTTGCAACTCATACCGAATGGTTTCTGAAAAAGCCTTTTTACGAGGCAAACGGTGGCATCGATCAAATGCGGACACGTCGTACTTGCTTACATGTTCATCTTTACGGCACTTCCTGCGAATTTAATGTGCATTTACTTACCCTCTCCCCTTCGCTGTTGGCCATTTCGCACCCACATTGGCATGTTTTTCACGCAGTAGGGTTTCTTTGGGTTCTCTGCAACACCATTCACTCTTCATGTTTGCACATGACACTGTACATTGATGGACTAGTGGTGGTGCACTTCAGGACTAACTGCGGAGAGGTTGGGAGCGACTCATGGTGATATATTTTTCATTTTTCCTATGTTCATCATCACAGGTGAGGTTGTCTTCCAACCTCACATCGGTAATGATCCTTCATTGTATGTGTATTTCAATTGGTTTCAAAATGTTCTTTACGGTACACTAAATTTTGTTTCATTTCAATATTTTTATGCTTTTCACACTCCATTATATATATGCCTGCTAATTTAGCTTGCCTCTCGCTGTGCATGCCACTCTGCACACCATCAACTCTACAAATATATATATCTATACATACTGTATATATCTCTGCCATATATATATCTATGTCTGCAATATATATATATATATAGCATTTGAGGGTTTCATATACTTGACTGTTAAGGGTTTCATGCAGCTATCTTTTGGCTGTACACACAGTCAGCCAAAAGATAGCTGCATGAAACTCTTAACAGTTGAGTATATGATAAAGGTTTCATATACTGGACTGTTAAGGGTTTCATGCACCTATCTTTTGGCCGACTGTGTGTCCTCTGCTGTCGTGTAACCCTCGCACAACATTTCCTGCAACACCATCATCCTTTCTGCTCTGTAGATACTGTATTCTGCCCGCCATAAGACATTTTGCATGCACCTCTTCTGTTGGTATCATGGACATTTTGAAAGCTATTGAAATACATTGTTATAAATTTATAGAATCCTCAAACTGATATTATTTATTATAAATGTATATATATGTGTGTGTGTGTGTGTGTGTATATGCATATATCTATGGAGGGCATTCCTAAGAGCCTGGTATGTGCATGTGTATGTATGTATGCATATGCATATGAGTGTGTGTGTGTCAGATGTGTTGTTGCAATTGCCCTAGTAGACATGTATGCAAAATGTGGAAGCAGAGAATCTATCTATCTATTTGTATGCATGTATATACATATACATATAAATACATACATATATATAGATTTAAATATATATCCGATGTCGTAATTGCCCTGGTAGACATTTATGTGAAAATTGGAAACACAAAGGAGGCGTGCAAACTGTTTGACAGAATGCCTCAAAGAGATGCCATCTAATGGAATGCAATGATAGTTGGAGATGCACAAAATGGATTTGTTCAAAGGTTTTAGAAACTTTCAAGCAAATTCATTTGGCAGGTGTAAAGCCAAATTCCAGCGTATTTGTGTATTTATATATATGTATATGTATGTGTATATATAAGTATGGATGTGGATAGTATATCTAAATACACACACACATACTACAGATATATCAGATGTATGCAGAAATTGGAAGCACAGAGAAGGTACATGAACTGCTCAAAGAGATGTTATCTGATGGAATACAATGATTGCAGGATATGTACAGGATGGATTTGTTGAAAAGGCTTTAGAAACTTTCAAGAAAATGAGATTGGCTGGTGTAAAGCCAAATTCCAATGTATATGTATGTGTGTGTGTATATCAAATTTTGTTGTTATAATTGCCCTGGTAGACATGTATGCAAGAATTGGCAACATCGAGAAGGCACACAAACTCTTTGACAGAATGCCTCAAAGCAATGTCAACTCGAGGAATGGAATGCGATGGTTGCAGGATACGCGCAAAATGGATTTGTTGAAACTGTCAAGCAAATGCAATTGGCAGGTGTAAAGCCAAATTCCACTGTATTTATGCAATATATATGTATGTATGTGGGTGTGTATATGATGTATGTATGCATACATATTTATCTATGTAGATAGATGGATCTACCTATCTATATGTATGTATATATACCCACACACATGTACATGCACATAATATCAGATGTTGTAAATGCCCTGGTAGACATGTATGCGGAGATTGGAAGCATAGAGACAAATAATAGACACAAGAGCAGTGGTGCTTCTAAAACAATCTACAATCTCCAAGTGAAAAGCTACATCAACATTTCAAAACCTTTCAACCTCTTTTGTCCTCTAGCCTCCTTTGTTGACTTGTTATCTTTATCTACTTGATGTCTCATTTGAATCTTAATAAACTATGTTAGGTATAGTAATAGAAGGCTATTGAAATTGGCATTGCAATTTCTCTTACCTTACAAATCATGTCCTTAATCTATAGGTGATTGATTCCTTTATGTCCACTACAGAGTAAGGTATGTTTCATAGAAGTTGCAAACCCATCGCTCGGTTGCAAACCAATTGGTTTAATGTTTTAATGCAGCAAATTGAATCTGTATTTGTAGCACTTCTGGAATGAATCTGTGCTTTATACATGTGGGAATCAAATCCACAGAGATTTGAGTATATCAAATTATGGGCACTCTAGCTTAAGCAGGCACGACCACCAGGAAGTCTATTATGTAATATATAAATCTGCAATGTAAACTTCGATACTGCTGTCAATGAAATTATTTTCACTTTGACGCAATCTAATTTATTCCCATTCACAAATAGGAAAATGCAAAGCATTTTAGCACATTTTATTCTCCATTTTGGCATTTCCATGCACAACAAAGAGAAATTCATGAAATCCTTCAAATTCCTTTCACACAGCTTTAATATCTGCAGCTAAAACAAATACAGACAAACAACCCTACTAAAGATTTGAAAAAATATGAAGAATCCTCAGGCTGTATTCTCTCTTGCTAACTTCACCCACACAACCACCTACATTTCTTCTATCCATCTTCTCTTCCAAATGTTGTGGCTCTAATAGCAACTTGAAAAATGGAAAAGCATAAAATTGAGATTACACCATGATACACACACAAAATAATATAAAATATTATATTATGATGAATCTAAGAGGATTTAGGGGTGAGAGGCCTAACTCGATTGGCTAAAGCATCATGTTGAAGGAAAGAGGTCACGAGGTCTAGTCTCCCCTTGTCCTCGTGGTAGCAGAGGGTGTGTCGCACCAGAGTCATCGGTCACATGCAACAAAAAAAATCTAAGAGGATTTAAAATTTGCTTGTACTACTTTTAATAAGCCTCTTCCTTTTTAATGACTTGACAATTATCTATTCAACTTTTTATCATAAAAATAACCCTCACTTAATTATACATTAAGATGTAATACTCAAGTACAATGGGTGGGTCCAAGTATTTTAGGTGCAGGGTAAATGTTCCTACATCTAGAGTCCATAATTCAAAAGTCAAAATCCCTACTTTAACCATTACTAAGCTATGTCTAATTTTCGTCTAAATCTTTGTTTAAAGCCAAATATATATCTTTATTTTAGTCTGTAGGAAGCTAAGATTATCAATAGTGTTTGCTAAACTACCCTTCTTTAAAAGTGAAAATCTTATTGCAAGCTTTGACTATTGATAGTCTAATGCTAGCAACCAAGGCAAATACATATTCAATTAGATATTCATATAAATGGAAAACTCCATTCAAATTTTTTACATTATGTATACATGTAAATTATGTTTATAGTTTTGAGTTTTCGGTCTTAAAGAGCTTCTCCGTATAATTTCAATAACAATTCCATCATACATACAATCTTATACATTGTGTATACATGTAAATTATGCTTATAGTTTGAGTTTTAGATCTTAGGGAGCTTCCCCATATAATTTCAATAACAATTTCACCATATATACAATTTGGTTTGAGTTTTCATAAAATGGACAAATAAAACTGCTAATAGAACCTACATCAAAACAATCCTTTAAATTATAAATATTTGATTTGGTCTAAGACTTCAAGGTAAATACTAAAGGTTTCTTTGTGAAGGTTTCAACATTTAGAGGGTTAGATGTCTTGGGCACAATGTCCAATTTCTAGTATTTAGGGCAGAAAGAAGTTTGTGTAGCATGTCATTAATTTCCTTTAGAAATCAGCTTGACCTCTCTTTTTTTGAGCTCATTCTGATCATTTGACCCCATGCAAATTTGTCCCTTTTTTGCTCTATGGCTTAATAAGCCATGGTGTCCAACTCATGAACTCCCTACATTTGGATTTACCTATGTAGAATTTAATGTATTCAAGCCCGCAAGGGAAGTCTCAACAACTTTTTTTATTTTTCATGTTTCTTGTTAATAAAATCCTGAAAAAGCATGTGTTTTGTTTTCATTGGCCCTCGATAACTTGTTTGGTGGCCTTATGAATAATTTTCGTTCACTGCCTAAATGAACAATGCATTAGTCTCCACATGTTGGTTGTGACCGTCCGTTTGGTTGGTCATCGAGCCAAGGCCTGGTCCTCAAAAGCCTTTGGCTAGAAAAGGCATAGTTTGCAAATTTTTTATCACCAAATATAATCCTATACAAAAAAAATTGCATATGTACAAAACTATTTCCAAAAATCCATATAGAACTATTTTTAAAATGCCTTAATTGTTTTCTTACAAATCGATGGAATTAATTGTGCACAAAAATCTACTCCTTCCAAGCATTAACAATATTAAGGTGATATTCGCCCACAATCTAACAACTAGGCTTTCATACCAAATGAAGAAAACTTTGCATCAATATAAAAACTATTTCCACAAAACTTCATTAGTGAAAAATATGCAAAAGAATAGACAAACATGCAAATAAGATGACACAAGATATATTGTAGAAAAATATGCACGAGGGAAAAAGCACATGTGAACAAGTAAATGAAAATTATGTGACCTACAAGAGATGCTCAATCAACTTTAGTCAACAAGCAAAAGGTTATAGAAAAAAGAGACCAACAAAAAGAGAAAAAATATGATAAATAGAGGGAGAGAGAGAATGACAAATCTACAATCAAAGATAAAAAGGAAAACAAAATTGGCAAATAATTGAAAAAAGAGAGATAAAAGATAGATGGAGATAATAAAACAAATAGAGAGTGAGCAAGCAAGCAAGAGAAAGAGAGAATAAAGAAAAAGAAACTGAGAAAAATATAAAAATGGGCAAGGAGGGTAGATAGACAAAGAGATAATTGAGAGGATGAGAAAAATAGATAACCAATAAAAGATAGAACGACATATGCAGAGAGAAAATAAAGAAATAATTTTTATTGGTGAAGCCATGGTTTCTAGATTTCAATCCTATGACAGAATTCCTTGGTTTTACCAATGTCGATTAATTCTTTTCCACCCCTCTTTAGTTTTGGGTTGATTCTATAATACACCTATCTTCCCCTTTGTAATAGTGTTACACAAATGTCATGGAGGAGGATAGAAATTATTCCAATACACCTTTGATCCAAAGGGCAGAGGAGAAGTATACTATGTTACTTAATACGAATGGATTGTTGGTGTATCAATCAGCAGGTACACTAAAATCATATTATGAATTTTTTGTAAATTAGCCTCCAATTAATCAAAATATTCCAATCCGATCACCTTTCAAAGATGATAAAAAGGTATGAACTTTTTCTTTTTTTTGTTGACTTAAGGGGGTATCCCTGCGACCCATCCCAATGCCCAACCCGCCTTACCTTGGTCTTACATTCTGCCAAGTTGGGGTCGGAAAGGGGTGAGTTGGGTCACAGGGATATAAATTCTTCTAAGGCACCTTTAGTCCAAAGTGCAAAAGAGAAGGATGCTATGTTACTTAATACAAATGGATTGTTGGTGTATCAATCAATAGGTGCACTAAAATCACATTATGTTTATTTTGTAAATTGGTTTACAATTAATCAAAATATTCCAATCAAAACCCCTTTCAAAGATAATAAAAAGGTATGGACTTCTCTTTCTTCTCTTTTTTGTGTATCCTCGTGACCTAGCCCAATGCCCATCCCGCCTTACTTTGGTCTTACATTCTGCCAAGTTGGGGTCGAAAAGGGCCGAGTTGGGTCATAAGGATATAAATTCTTCTAAGACACCTTTGATCTAAAGGGCAGAGGAGAAGGATGCTATGTTACCAAATACGAATGGATTGTTGGTGTATCAATCAACAGGTACACTAAATCACATTATGATTTTTTCTAAATTGGTTTCCAATTAATCAAAATATTCTAATCCAAACTCCTATTCCAATCCAAACTCCTTTCAAAGACGATGAAAGGTATGAACTCTTCTTTTTTGTTGACTTATGGGTATCCTTATGACCTAGCCCAATGCCCAACTCACCTTACCTTGGTCTTACATTATGCAAGTTGGGGTCGAAAACGGGTAAGTTGGGTCATAGGGATATAAATTCTTCTAAGCCACATTTGATCTAAAAGGTAGAGGAGGATGCTATGCTACTTAATATGAATGGATTGTTGGTGTATCAATCAACAAGTACATTAAAGTCACATTATGGTTTTTTTTGTCAATTAGCCTCCAATTAATCAAAATATTCCAATCTAAACTTGTTTCAAAAATAATAAAAAGGTATGGACTTTTTTTTTTTGATTTAGGGGTATCCCCGTGACCCAGCCTAACGCCCAACCCATGTTACCTTGGTCTTACATTTTTCCAAGTTGGGGTCGGAAAGGGGTGAGTTAGGCCACAGGGATAGAAATTCATCTAAGACATCTTTGATCCAAATGGAAGAGGAGAAGGATGCTATGTTAATACGAAGGATTGTTGGTGTATCAATCAACATGTACATTAAAATCACATTTTGATTTTTTTGTAAATTGGTTTCCAATTAATCAGAATATTCCAAACCAAACCCCTTTTAAAGACGATAAAAAAGTATGAACTTCTATTTTTTTTTTCTTTTGTTGACTCAAGGGTATCCCTACGACCCAATCCAACACCCAACCCGCCTTACCTTGGTCTTACATTTTGCCAAGTTGGGGTCGGAAAGGGGTAAGATGGGTCATAGGGATAGAAATTCTTCTAAGGCACATTTGATTTAAAGGACAGAGGAGGATGTTATGTTACTTAATACGAATGGATTGTTGGTGTATCAATCAAGTACACTAAAATCACGTTATGATTTTTTTTGTAAATTGGCCTTCAATTAATCAAAACATTCCAATCCAAACTCGTTTCAAAAATAATAAAAAGGTATGGACTTCTCTCTCTTTGTTTTTAGTAGACTCAGGGTTATCCCTGTGATCCAGCCTAATGCCCAACCCGCCTTACCTTGGTCTTACATTCTGCCAAGTTGGGGTCGAAAAGGGGTGAGCTAGGTCACAATAATGGAAATTCTTCTAAGGCATCTGTGATCCAAAGGGTAGAGGAAAATGATGCTATGTTACTTAATGCGAATGTATTGTTGGTGTATCAATCAACAAGTACACTAAAATCACATTATGATTTTTTTGGTAAATTGGCCTCCAATTAATCAATATATTCCAATCCAAAACCCTTTTAAAGACAATAAAAAGGTATGAACTCTTTTTTTTTTTGTTGACTCAGAGGTATCTCTGCGACCTAGACGAACACCCAACTCGCCTTACCTTGGTCTTACATTCTGCCAAGTTGGGGTCGGAAAGGGGTGAGCTTGGTCACATGGATAGAAATTCTTAAGGCACCTTTGATCCAAAGGGCAGAGGAGAAGGATGTTATGTTACTTAATACGAATGGATTGTTGGTGTATCAATCAACATGCACACTAAAATCACATTTTTATTTTTTGTAAATTGGTTTCCAATTAATTAGAATATTCCAATCCAAACCCCTTTCAAAGACGATAAAAATGTATGAACTTCTATTTCTTCTTTTTGTTTTGTTGACTCAGGGGTATCCCTGCGACCCAACCCAATGCCCTACACGCCTTACCTTGGTCTTACATTTTTCCAAGTTGGGGTCAGAAAGGGGTAAGCTGGGTCATAGGGATAAAAATTCTTCTAAGACACATTTGATCTAAAGGGCAAAGGAGGATGCTAAGTTACTTAATACGAATGGATTGTTGGTGTATCAATCAACAAGGACACTAAAATCACATTATGATTTTTTTGTAAATTGGACTCCAATTAATCAAAATATTTCAATCCAAATTTGTTTCAAAAATAATAAAATGGAATGGACTTCTTTCTCTTTTTTTTTTTTGAGACTCAGGGGTATCCCCGTGATCTAGCCTAACGCCCAACCCGCCTTACCTTGGTCTTACATTTTGCCAAGTTGGGGTCGGAAAGGGGTGAGCTAGGTCATAGGGATAGAAATTCGTCTAAGGCACCTTTGATACAAAAGGCAGAGGAGAAGGATGTTATGTTACTTAATACAAATGGATTGTTGGTGAATCAATCTACAAGTACACCAAAATCACATTATGATTTTTTTGATAAATTGGCCTACAATTAATCAATATATTTCATTCCAAAAATCCTTTCAAAGACAATAAAAAAGTATAAACTCTTTTTTTTTTTGTTGACTCAAAGGTATCTCTACGACCCAACCCAAACTCGCCTTACCTTGGTCTTACATTATGCCAAGTTGGGGTTGGAAAGGGGTGAGCTGCGTCATAGGGATAGAAATTCTTAAGGCACCTTTGATCCAAAGGGTAGAGAAGAAGGATGTTATGTTACTTAATAAGAATGGATTGTTGGTGTATCAATCAATAGGTACACTAAAATCACAGTTTGTTTATTTTGTAAATTGGTTTCCAATTAATTAAAATATTCCAATCCAAACCCGTTTCAAAAACGATAAAAAGGTATGAACTTTTTTTTTTTTTTGTTGTTCAGGTTATCTGACCCAATCTAATACTCTACCTTGGTCTTATTCTCTAAGTTGGGTTGGAGGTGGTCATGCTGGTAGACTAATCCCCTGAGGATGTATGCAACATCCTGCAAGCCACGTGCATTTGGTAAACTCGGACCTCGAAGTCAAACCCAAGACCATGGGGAGCATATCCATGACTTAAGCCTCCTTCGTTGTTTGTGTGGGCATTAGGATGAACCTGACTTCTATTCCTTCTTAGGAGAGAGAATGCGGGTATGGAGGCTAGTTTTTTAATTCAATTTTAGCATAGATAATTTACTATATATGTCTCTAGCATTGTCAAATGATTGAAAACATGTTATGTATTAAAAATTGAAGGAGAAAGAGAAAGATAGAGAGAAAACATGCAGGGAAGATATGGGCTTGATAAATTAGATACAAAAAAAGATAATAGGAAAATAGATCTAGAAATAAAATAGATAGAATGAGAAGTGAAAGATAAAGAGTAAAAATGTAAAATAAAAGAAATAAATAGAGAGAAAGAGGTAGGGACATGGTGAGACAACAAAGGAAATGTTGTGAGAGAAAGTTAAAAGATAAAAAATGGACAGAAACTATAAAAATATAAAAAAGGAATAATTAAAGTTAAAGAATTAGATTTTTACAGTCATATTATATAATGTATCACATGGTAATGAAGATGAACATCTTATGTTTATCAAATTCATGTACATATTACCATATCAATTGTGTATATTTTGTTGATCAATTGACAAAGGACGACTGTGATAAAGCGTCATTAATTTTTCAATGGTTTTTAATGCTGGATGATAAAAGCTTGTAAAATGTCTGGTAGTATATATTTTTAAAAATTTAAGGCAAAGATTTAATCATAAGTTTTAAATTTATGTTCCTTTGAAGAAGTTAAGGAGACGGTTCTTTATGTCCTTACAGTATGCTATAAAGATTACTTCTCCTGCTTGAATGCCTTTTAAAGGTATCCGTGTTTCTTTGTAGACAACCTTTTCAAAAACAATCGACCCACTTTGTGCTCTAAAAATGGAACATTGAGAAGGAAGATGTTACCATTGCGAAGCCCTTTTATATAGGGAAACCCGGGGATGCGTCCCCTATCCGAAATGAGTCGCCCCTGTCCTTGGGACATCCCAGGTACAAGGGGACGATTGGGGGACGGTCCCCCCAAGTTTCCTTTTTTAAAAATATGCATGAAACGGTTTGGAAACGAGGGGACAGGTGGGTAAAAAGAAGGGGACGGCTGACCATCCCGAGGACGGCCGGGGGACACCTAGAAGTCCCCTGACTGTCCCGGGGACGACCGACCGTCCCCTGTGTTTCAACAACATTTTAAAATTAATAAAACACATTTTAATAAAAGAAAAAGCCCTCAATTCATGGCTTATGTGGGTCCCCACCTTCCATGTTTCCCTTATGGCTTGGGCAAAGGCCAAATGAACAAACATCAGCTACTCAGCCAATCAATGTACATAATGGAAGCAAGACACACACATGTTAATAATGTCAACACTGGTATTCTTCATTAATTCTGAAAAAATTGATTACATCAAATTATTTGGAAATTTTACATCAACCACCAATTTTCTATGCTTGTTCCAATTACAGAGACACTCCTCTGAGCTCTACTCTCAGCTGTAACAACAATACTCATTCAACATATATCTTGACTTAAGGACTCTGATGGCTATTTGACTTGGCCCTCCAAAAGCAAGTTCTAAAGCCCTCATCTTACATTTGGATTAGTGTGTTAAAGCAGGAAAGAAACTGATGGGGGAGATGAAACAAATCATCTTCAGGTTGTTATAATCAGAAAACCATTCACTGTAACTGGGAAACATTTACTTGCATGTTCATAATTCAATTCAGAGTATCTACAAGCTGCTGAAAGTACTAAATCATATTTCCTGTTTCCCTATGCAGCATCTTCGTTCTCTTTTGCTTCACCTTTGTATCTATCGTCAATTTTAATTGCATTCCAACAACTTACAATCTGTTTCAATGAGTATCGAGACTTTAGAACTATTATTATCTTAAGCTATTGAGTTGCCTTCATAGCTGTTGATCAAGAATTGATCAGAAATCTTACGAGTTCTTATTATTTTGGAAGGCATTAAAAGCCTGTGTGGACCATATGCCAGCAATGTAGCCTTTTGGCATTTTGATATAAGTTTATAAATTATAACTTGGGAGGTTGTATCATGTATGTTAATTCTGAATTTTTAATGCGTATTGAGTGTTGTCAAAGAATGTTGAACACAAATGTTATATGTTAAGGTTCTATAATGTATATTATGCATGCTTTATCCATGTTTTCATATGAATATTTAAAATTTCCCTATATTTTATATGGTCGTCCCCAAATTTGACCTCAAAAATTGGAAACTTGGGGACTTGTCCCGCCATCCCCTGCCATCCCTGTCTCGGAAACTTGGGGTAACACTGCTTTTATATCTTTTAACAGAAAGATCAAAAGCAAATATATCCTTCAAAACTGATCTTGAGCATGCTAATGGTGAAGAAGTTTCTAAGCATGCCGAGCTCATATTCGCAACTCTAATAAAAATATAAATAGTAACAGAGCAAATAACTAGTACAGAGAACTCACCTACAGATAATAAATAATCATTTCTAGGGCTTCATAAGGGAGAAAGACAACCAAATTGTAACAAAAATGAAAGAAAAAACAAAGCAAAACTGGGAAAAAAGCATTGACTTTGTCAGTCAAATTTCTAGGAGAAAATAATGGAAGAGGTAACATTCAGAACCTAAAAAACAACAAAATGTTGATCTAAAATAGGTCATTTAAGAATTTCGTACCTGTAACATGCAGCAGGACTCGAACTAATGTTGATCCCCTGAGCCAATAGCCGCTTGTTTGAAAAACCTGCCAAGAAAATATAAATTAAATTTGATCTAAGTCAGGCTTCCTAAAGTTGCAAGTGACAACAATCCTGTAATACCACTTCATGCATAGGGTGCAAGTTCTGGAGAAAATGCCAATACTGGCCAAGCGTAATACTGATGTTGGGTTTATAATTCAAGGAAATTTGCTCTAATAAATCAAGTCCTGGTTTTCTTGTTTGGGGTTTTTTATTATTGACCTCTTAATGAGAAAATAAATATCCTAAGAATCATTTTAACATGGAATTGTTTCATTCTTAAGCTTATTATCATTAAACCACTCGGAGAGAACAGCACGTTACAGAGGACTGACTCTTCGTAATGTAAAAGAAAGCAGATAACTAACAAAAAGAAAGCAGGAATAGGAATTTACACGACTTGAATACAAAGCAATGAATATCGGCTAAAAAGAATATTTGAGGGTCTGTAAAAGTCTGACAGCATATAGGAGATCTAAATTTGGAGTCTACCTGAAACACTCATTCATATAAAAACAAGAAAGAAAGGTAAATAAGCAATATCAACCGTCAGAACAGAACATATTATCTGCAAAAATGGAAAATGCCCTGTTTATACCAGACTGTATTAATGCTATAGACTTTGGACACTAACTCAAACAAGCCTATAAGCTAAATCATTAAGTGACTCACATTCACAAATGTCTTAGAAATGAAAACAAAAAATTGTAACAACAATAAATAAAAAGAGAACAAAACTTGGAATGAGGCTTAAAATTTGTCCCCAAACAGGAAGGGACCAATGTTTCTCAGGAAAAGCAGTGAGAGTTCAAAGACAATAAATAGAAAACTAATCTAAATAGATTTTTAGGTTTGCTTATCTAGACCACGCATACATATACATATACATATACATAGATTTAAATATATATCAGATGTCGTTGTAATTACCCTGGTAGACATTTATGTGAAAATTGGAAACACAAAGAAGGCATGCAAACTGTTTGACAGAATGTCTCAAAGAGATGCCATCTAATGGAATGCGATGATTGCTGGACATGCACAAAATGGATTTGTTCAAAAGGTTTTAGAAACTTTCAAGCAAATTCATTTGGCAGGTGTAAAGCCAAATTCCAATGTATTTATGTATTTATATATATGTATATGTATGTGTATATATAAGTATGGATGTGGATGTATATCTAAATACACACACACAGACATACATATAGATATATCAGATGTAGTAGCATTTGCCCTAGTAGACATGTATGCAGAAATTGGAAGCATAGAGAAGGTACATTAACTGCTCAAAAAGATTTTATCTGATGGAATGCAATGATTACAGGATATGTACAAAATGGATTTGTTGAAAAGGCTTTAGAAACTTTCAAGCAAATGAGATTGGCTGGTGTAAAGCCAAATTCCACTGTATATGTATGTGTGTGTGTGTGTGTATAAGATTTTATTGTTATAATTGCCCTGGTAGACATGTATGCAAGAATTGGCAACATCGAGAAGGCACACTGTCAGAACCCTGGTGGTTCTCTGATTCAAACCCTAATTGATTTTTGAAGGTTTTTGCAAGTTTTCGATTTTTTGTGTTTTTGAGTTTTTTTTCAGGCAAACAGAAAGTTGCGATTTCTCTAGAAATGCTTAATAAATTCATAAAAAATTCATAAATGCATTGAATGTCTCAGATCATGCTCAGGAAACAAGGCGCATCAATATATTGACTTATTTGAGCTTTTACAATGTAAAAATCTGAACAAGGAAAGCAATACTGAAGAATTTATTTAAAAACCTGGTATTTTAGAAATGGCGGCTGCAGCAGGAGAGAGAAAGTACGGCCAGAATTAATGAAGGGTCCTCCAAGCTCTCAGAAAGGTGCAAACTCTTCTGCAATCCAAATCGCCCTAGATACAACTCCAGACTGTGAAAGTAAAAAGACGTTTTCCCAGATACAATGAAAAGTACGGCCCCTTTGCTGACTGGTACGGCCTGGTACAGCAAGTACAGAAATAGTACGGCACCTTGGGATTTGTGCCAGAACAATGACAAATGATCCTTGCTTGAGTCGCCTTGACTGTCTGATGGAAATCACTGTGAATCTCTGTCTGAATAAATGATTATGCCCAATCTGTGACCTCTGTATGAAATCACCCAGTGCAAGCTTCAGCTGGTATTGCACAGCCTCAGTCTGCCTAATCTCTGAAGAGTTTCCGTTCTTCAGAAACGATCGTCTGCCAGAAACCCTAGGGTTTGCAAACTCCAAAGCTCAGATGCAAGAAGACAAAATTGAATAATAATCAGCATAGTTCGATTTTGCCTTGAGAAGAAACATATATTCTTCTTTGAAAAGTTCGACCTAAATCTCCTTTAAAATAATCATTTAAATAAATGATTTAATTTTCACCTTTTGACTTAGGAGAAATGATTAATTATTGGCGTCCCACTTTTAATGAATATTAAATACTCATTAAGTCACATTTTAATAATATATTATAAAGTATAATAAATACTTTATAATTTTAAGCCAAATAATTAAATATTTAAATATTTCAATAAAGTGACTTTATTATAAAGTCAAATTATTAAATATTTAATAACTCATCAAATACCCCTTATTTCTCCGTCAAATCAAACAACTGCTGAACTGGGTCGAAACTGAACTGAATAATTGCACCAGGTGCCCTGCCCGAAATAGCAGCTTCCGCCTGACCTAACTTTCTAAAAATAGAAAGTTCTCTGAAAAAGCTCTCTGGAAGATTCTACGAAGGCCCAACCTGACACACTGCTAACTGGAGCTATCAAACACTGAGCAACTGCCAAAAAAGATCCTCTGAACACTCCTGTCAGCCTACGAGGATCGAATGATAGGCTAACCTCGTCACCAGCTGTGCTGACTAGGATGGGGACATGACACACACAAACTCTTTGACATAATGCCTCAAAGAGATGTCAACTCGTGGAATGCAATGGTTGCAGGATATGCACAAAATGGATTTGTTGAAACTTTTAAGCAAATGCAATTGTCAAGTGTAAAACCAAATTCCACTGTATTTATGCAATTTATATATATGTATGTGGATGTGTTTATAATGTATGTATGCATACATATTTATCTATGTAGATAGATGGATCTATCTATCTATATGTATGTATATATACCCACGCACATGTGCATGCACATAACATCAAATGTTGTAAATTCCCTGGTAGACATGTATGCAAAAGTTGGAAGCATAGAGAAGGCACATGAACTACTTGACAGAATGCCTCAAATAGATGTCATCTCATGGAGGGAAATGATTGCAGGATATGCACAAAATGCATTTCTTGGAGAGGTTTTAGAAACTTTCAATAAAATGCAATTGGCAGGTGCAAAGCTGTATATGTATATTTATGTATGTGCATATATATATATATATATGTGTACATATGAGCTAGATAGATAGATAATATCTATCTATCTATCTATATACATATATATCTCATGTTGTAGTTGCAATTATCCTGGTAGACATGTATGGAAATTTCGGAAGCATAGAGAAGGCATTTGAACTGTTTGACAGAAGGGCCTCAAAGAGATCTCGTCTCATAAGCAGTTATTAAAGAGGAAAATCAGTTTACCTTATTCAAGGCAGATAACATCCACTCTGATTCTTGTTGATAATGTCTCCCATAAGCAGGCCTTATCCTCTGTTTTTGTTGGTCCATAGATATTGATCAAATTTTTTTTTTAAATCTGTAAAAATATCACATACCTTACATACAATGCAGTTGGGTTCCGCAACACAGTCGCTAACTGCAATCTTCCTTGAGTTCCATAAAATGATAAGGCCTCTCGAGCTGCCATTTGCCTCAGATTGCATTCCATGCCAATTTTGACAATGGGAAATGAACATATATGCATCTTTTCCATTCAATTTAGTTTCTTGCATTAAGATGATGTTGGCATTCATAATTTCTATGTGATGCTTGATCAAGTACCGCCTGTTAGGGGCGTTTAAGCCCCTAACATGCCATGTGATAATCTTCATGGCTCTCTAAGGGAGGGGGCTCCTCCCTTAGATCTCAGCAAGTATTCCTTAATATTTGATAGAGCTTCTTCTTTTGCTTCCTCCTCACTTTTTTGTTTGTTAGTCTTCCAACCTGTTTTTTTGTTTCCTGTTTGATTGATGATTCCACACGCTGATTGGTTGATGCTCCTGGGGTCGACGATATCCAGTTCATCCTCCCCCATTTGCTCTTTCTCTGAATCGTTTTTCTCTTCCAGGATCTCCCTCTTTGCTTCTTCCAATTGTTCATTTCAACTTAGCGCCACATTTGAATTTGGTTCCTTCTCCACATCATCCTTAGGTGGTGTCCCCACAACCTCATTGATATGCTTTTCACCTTCTGTTTCCCCGTTTCCATCTCCCATATTTTCTGTTATGTTTACTTTCTTTCTCTACTCTTTATTAGGTTCCTTGCTTTTTTGTATGCCATGGCAGTTGCTCTCGAATTGGTTTCTCCTCTTGCAATACAGACAAATATTTTAGGTCTTCTTTCTCTATCTGCTGCCTCCATACCCAATCTCTGTTTTGCATAAAACCACCTTTGGGATACCATAAATTGTCAGGGTTTCACCACCCTGCAGACTGATATCTAGGGTTTTGTCGATCAAATCTTCAGTCTTCATCAGGCATTGTCGTGACTAGTATTCAAATGGTAAATTGTACAATCTTACAATCTTCTTTCTCTATCTGCTGCATTGCCATGAAGGTTTGTGAGGTTTTGAAGGTCTTAATGAAAATGATAGTATATGCCCCTTGACCCCTCTGGGGGCTTTGTCCCCAAACACTCGAGTTTTTGAAGAATATTTTAAAAAATTATGTATTTTCAAATGTTTGGTAAAGTTGCTGAGTTTTTCCTGGAGTTTTCACTGAGTCCTGAGTTTTAAATATTTTTAGGCTTGTTGAGTTGTTTCCGAGCCTGAGTTTTTCATCTATGGTATGTAATATGTGTATATGTATATATACATGTACATAATATGTATACATACATACATATACATATAGTTATACATACATATATCTATATTTATATATGCATGTATGTACATATATGATATATATGTATATATGTGTGTGTATGTGTGTGTGTGTGTGTATTTCAACTATGGTACATAATACCTATTTATATATGGGTATATGCATGTGTGTGTGTATATATATATATATATATATATATATGTATATGTATATGTATATGTATATATGTGTGTGTGTATTTCAACTATGGTACATAATATGTATGTATACATACATACATATATACATACATATACATATACATATACCATGGCACCTGCACCTGTACCAGGACCTCTAACTTATATTTTCTTTGTAGTTTACCTTGTATGAATGGGATTTGAATTTCCATGTAGTTTCCTATTCCATCAGGGTATTAGGTAGGCGTAGCTCTCCTAACTTTCTGAGATCTGTTGAGTTTCATGTTCATTGATCATTGATAAAAATTCTGTTGAAATATCCACAAAAAAATGGATGTGCATGGTTCTATGTATTTTTTATTTTGAAGAGTTAGTTTCTTTGGGAATGTAGGCGTAATTTTGTGATGTCCCCATCCTAGTCAGCGCAGCTGGTTATGTGGTTAGCCTATTATTTCGATCCTCGTAGGCTAACAGATGTGTGCAGAGGATCAATTGAGGCAGTTACTCAGTGTTTTGTAGCTTCAGTGTTGCAGTTGTTTCAGATTGGGCCTTAGCAGAATCTTTCAGAATGGTTTTTCAGAGATTTTCTATTTTTAGAAAGTCGGACAGGCGGAAGTTGCTATTTTGGGCAGGGCCCCTGGTTCAGCTGGTTAGCTCGGAGTCGACCCAGTTCTTCAGTTTGATGGTCAGATGGAGAAATAAGGAGTATTTAATGATTATTGAATATTTAATATTTTGACTTTATATTAAAGTCACTTTATTAATATATTTAAATATTAATAATTAAATGGTATATTATAAAGTATTTTTAATACTTTATAATAAAGTGATATATTTGATATAATGAATAATTATTATTCATTAATGAGATGTCATTTAATTATTATTTTTTCTCCTAAGTCAAAAGGACGAATTTGATCATTTTATTTATATGATTATTAAAAGGTGAGCCTGGGTCGAATTTGTAAAAGGAGCTATTTATATTCATTGAGGACAAATCGAACCATTATGATATGATATTCAATTTGTCTTCTATTTGCTCTGAGCATTGGAGTTTGCAAAACCTAGGGTTTCAGCAGACGAATCGATTTTGGAGAACGATACCTCTTCAGAATCTGACATACTGAGGCTGTGCAATACCAGTTGAAGATTGTCTTCTTGGTGACTTCATTCAGAAGTTGCAGTTGAGCACATTGAATCGATTTCAGGAAGGATATTCAAAGAACTTCATCAGTTAACAGGGGCGACCTATCAGAGATTGATTTTACAGAGATCTGGCATCCCTTTTATTGGTCCGTACTATATTTATTATTGCTGCTGCACAGGCCGTACAGTTCTGTACTCTCAAGGCCGTACTTCTCTTTCAGGAAGGAACGCCTCATCTTTCAGCTTCTGTCAGTTGGATTTGGGTGCGCCTAGGGTTTACAGAGATCCAGTATTGACTTTCAGAGACCAGAGATCTATTTATTCATTTAGCCGTACAATCTCATCATTCATTCAGGCGGCTGCAAGGGGAATCAGGTTTTTGAAAATAAATTAATTTTTTATTCATGTCATATTTTGATATTGTAAATGCTCTGGATATTCAATAAATATGTGCGCCTACCTTCTCTGAGCAATATCAAAGCTTATTCATTGCATTTAGATTTATTGTGAATTTTTTAGCATTTATTTAAGTAAAATGGCAGCTTTTCATGTTCAATGCAAAAACCTCAAAAAAACACAAAAAAACACAAAACTTGCAAAAGTCAATATTCACAGTTAGGGTTCCGGGGTTGAGGATCACCAGGATTCTTACAAATTTTCTCTGTGGCATATACTGTGGAAGAGTTTTCAAGTTTTTTTTAACTTTTATCCTGCATTAAGAAGTAGCAGTATCACAATAGTCATGTTCCTACATTCAAATTGAGTTAAGAGAGCAACCTAAGACTGAGGAGAACAGTGCAAGGCAACACCTTGTACTCTTGAATTGTAACAAAGCTTAGATAATGTCTTAGAGGGGCTTAATCGAATTGATGATGAAAAGACAATCCGATATTCAATATATAAAAATTCTCACTTGAGAAATTTCTAAATATGATTAATTTTCTTTCTAGTTTATATTGCATGAATGGGATTTGAATTTTCTTGCAGTTTCCTGTTCCATCATGGTATGAGGTAGGTGTGGCTCTACTAACTTACTGAGATCTGTTGAGTTTTATGCTGATCATTGGTAAAAGTTCCGTTGAAATATCCACAAAAAAATGAATGTGCATGGTTCTATGGCTTTTTCTTTTGAAGAGTTAGTTTCTCTGCAAGAATTGATGCTTTATGTGAATTGTACTTTGACTGGTTTTCTGGAAGGAAGCTTTTGTTTGGACACTGTCAAATTGAGCCTAACACCTTTATTGTATTTTGCAGGTTACTTTACCTTATGAAATCTTTTGCCTAGGAGCCTTAATGAAGAAAATTGGTCCAACTTGTGGGTCAAGCCTTACAACGTTGTATTTTGCAGGTTAATTCACCTGCTGAAGCAAATTGTTCTAGATATCTTTCTTTTTTGAAGAAAATTGGTCCAGCTATTGAATTGGATTGCATATTTCTTTGTTTTTTGTCTAATTAATTGCTGTATTATAGAGTATGTATGTTTGTCTATTGAACAAAGTTGGTTCAGTATAGCATTAGATGGCATAATCTCTGTTTGTTGTCAAATTAATTGCTGTAATATATTGTATGTATGCATGTGTATTGAAGAAAACTCGTCCTGTTAATTGGATTGCACAAATCTTTGTTTGTTGTCAAACTAAATGCTATATTATAGAGTATGTATGCATGTGTACACTGTACACTAGACCATTGGATTGAATGGACTTGCTTTTCTTGATGCTTGGAGCTGCATTCCCCATCTTTAGTTCCAGCATTGCTGTTACTAGAACTTTGAAGACTGCTTTTATGCATGGGGAAAATGCAAGGTCTGTTTTGGGTATTATCTTGTTTTAGATTTAAGCTTTATATGGCCAATCTGGTGTTATGTCTCTAGCCCCCTTTTTTGGAAGGAAAGGATTGGATGGATTGATATGCCAGCTAAGTTAACTGGACAGGTTTACGATCTAATAAACTTGATAGGTGTGCCATAAAAAACAAATTTCATAGAACCTTGCAATTATAGAAGTATCTCATGGCATGGCATGAGTTTTCTTCTCTTTCTTGCTTTTGCAACATAAGTATTAATTCTGCATTTCCTGCAGATAATTCTAAAACATGATGATCTTTACAAATGGCTTTGAAGAAAGCTCTAGAGGACAACTAATTGTGCGATTTAGGTTAATGTTGCTCATTGTTGTATAACTTTAATTTAGTATTTTTTTGAAATTTAAATCAAGGTTTGTTTCTCCATTTAATTTCATCATCTTTTTATTTTTTTTGAAATTTAGTGCCTCCAAGTCTGCTAAATACTTACATTCACTTTCTTGAGTCTGTCTCTCATAGTTTAAGTTTCAAGGAGACTCAAGGTGTGTCTTAAGAAAGGAAGATGTGAGTTTCATCTGGGAAAATAGAGTTATTATTTAGAAGGTGAACAGTCTCTTTCATTTTTCGGTTTTTCGGTTTTTTCAACACTTTGCACGGAGGAAGGATAGTTTTCAAACCCTAAACTTCCAACCCTAATAAAGCTTTTGGGTTTTGGGATTCAAATGAACATTGTCTGACTTAGAGATGGTAAAAGAGCATCAAACCTCAAAACCTTGAAAATTAAAGGAAGATCAAAACTCTGGGTTTTATATTCCCAATTGTACAAGATGAGTAAATGTTGACAAACTTTGACACTTGACAATGGAGTCATAACAAAATGTGTTTATTTTGCACATGTGGGACGATACTTTATAAATCGGTTGAAAGTTCTCTATTTCACATATTTTGATCACAAAATCTTCTTACCTCGTTGAATGGTTCCCGACAAACTTGAGATGACCCAATTCACACTAAGACATCATCAAAGTCCTATGTTAGCATTTCTTGTTCTATTAATCAGACTCTGGGTTTGAACAAACATTATGCTCTTTAGAATTTTTTCTCAAACAAGTGTTTGTCTTCATATTGTTGCTTTAAAGGTATTTTGTATTTTAAAATCCTTGTCCTTATTTTTTGTGTTGAAATATCCTCACCTTGTCTAGTATTTTTTGATACACATTTTGTTTTTGATTCAACTCTATGCCTTGACGTCCCTACAAGGATGTGTTAAAATTGCTCATGGAAAACCTTAAGTTGATTATCCTACATTCAGAATTAGTTTGCATTTTTTTGAGTAATTTTTTGTGCTATAGAAATTGAAAATACCATAGATTCTTGTTTATATATGTTCTTTGTTGGGTTTTCCCAACTTGCTCATCTTCAAATTTGTGAAAGTTTTATAAACCTTAAAACCAAACTTTAGGGTACTCTTTGGTTTTTAATGTCCCTAGTGCTTGCTTTAAAGGTATTTTGTATTTAAAAATCCTTGTCCTTATTTTTTGTGTTGAAATATCCTCACCTTGTCTAGCACTTTTTGATAAACATTTTGCTTTTGATTCAACTCTATGTGTTAAAATTTGTCATGGAAAACCTTAATGGAAGGTTTGTATCAATCTTTGAAGCACAAGCATAACCCCTGAACAGAGCTATCAACAAGCAACCTTGGGAGATCATTCACTCCTGCAACTACTGTTCCTCATGAGGGTTTTCGTCCTCAAGAAGCCACGACTTTTCATTCCAACCAGCAAAGCCTTCTCCAAATTTTCTCCAAACATGAATGAGCAAAAAAGACTCACAAAATGCTTTTATACTCCCTCCAATTTCCCATGCCCAAGTTGGCGTTCTGAATTTATTTTATTTAATTCATTTTACCGCCTTATATCTCCTTTAAGTTGAGCGACCAATTTTATGATATAAAATAATCTTTTAAAAACACCTTATAATGCCCTTCATCATTAAGTCATTTAAATATATAAATAACGCATAAAGTTAAATATTTTAATTTAATTTTATTATTAACGTTATTTAAACCTAATACTCAGGACCATGATAAATGCCAAGGCAAATCCATGGTAAGAATCTGCCAATATGTCCAACATAGAAATACCGCCAACTGACAAGGTTGGTGACCACCCTATGACTTGATAAAAATAGTAAGTGTGGTCAAAGTGTCCAAATAATGCTCTAGAAGGTACACAACGAAAACCCTAGAATACACTGAGTTGGGAAACACCAAATAAGCACAAATGGTTGACTAACAAGCCACAAATGCCCTCAAAGGGTCCCCCTAACCAACCTGTTAGTCTATGGGGACCAAGTGATAGACTAATCACAACACCTGCTAACTGCCTAGGAAAAAGGGGACATTACATGCAACTACTTAGAGCTGACGACATCACAAAAGAGCTAGCTACTTCATTAGTTGCCTATAAATAAAGGCTTTCACAACTTTGGTTAGATTTTTGCCCAATTCATATGGTGTCATGACTCTGTGTATGCTCTGAGTGATTTTAACATTTTCCTTTTTTAACCAAAGTTGTTTGCATAGTGCATAGGCATGGGGCTATTTATAAATATCAAACAATGCAATACTTAAAAAAGTAAATTTCTGCCAAGGTTGACCTAATTTTGCACAATGATTTGGAAGATAAGTAAGCATGAAATGTAAATGCTACATTTTGGACAAAACTATTATTTGAATTCCTTAAGATGCGTGAGGATGTTCTTGACTGCAGAAAAATCTATAAGAACGAAAGAAAAAAGAATTCTGCAGGCCTTAAATGGCCCTTATAAAAACTGTAGTCTAATGATTAAGATAGGGCATGAGCTGGCGTCTTGAACTCTGATTGTAGGTGGATTGACAAGTTCAAATTTACTATTCAACATGGTCATGAGGTCAAAAACCAGATAAATGGAAAACTATCCCTTGTGGGCTTTCATGAGATAGTGTCATATGCTAAATTTGTGCCAATCCAGGCAATTAATATTTTGAAAAAGAGCATGGAAATGTTAAATAGCTACAAACAATTTCATTTGTGTAATATTGCCTAACATCATTGTATAGTGAGCTATTTCATTCAAATTATTACCAAATTTTATTTCTTAAGAAATGTTGGGAAATTTTTCTTGATTTTGACAGGTGGGATGGGAAATATAGTTAAGATAGTTTATACTCAAGCATATGGAACAGGCAAAGTAGACATGCGTGGACTCTGCAATGCTAACTGGTTATATTAAGCTCAACAACATTGCTTCTCACTGTGACATACACATTTGCAGCAGCTATACTTAAGGGCTTAGGGCGATCACAGGGCAAGCTATTTGTCATGTCTGCCATCTCTGGAGCTGCTTTAATTGTTCCTGTTGTCTTCAGTTGGCTGTAGATGCTCAAGCTAGGATGGGGACTAGCTTGGGCAGCAGTAATGCTAAATTTATCATGGTGGATGGTAGTATTGGGTCCAATAGCCTATATATTTAGTGGCATTTGTGGTGGAACTTGAACTGGATTTTCATGGAGTGCATTTCACAATTTGGGAGGACTCTTACGTCTTTCATTGTCCTCAACTATTGTGATGAGGTTACCCATTCAAATCACAATTTTATTTCTTGAATGTTATATATTTTGATTTTTGAGGTCTGATATTCATATTTTATTTTTGTTGTTTATCTTGGATCTAAAGAATGCAGAAGTTGCAACAGACTCTCTAGCTATATGGTACTGCACTCAAAATTCTTGTGTGCGGATTTATTTTGTTTTGCAGTGTATCTATGCTTTTAACTGTTTGGAATTTAACATAGCATTGATCAACTTGTCTGCCACATAAATTTGGTGGTTTGGATTTATACGACATATTTGGGATTTAACATAACTATCAGGTAAGCCCAGAAGTCCAATGACATTACTTTCTTTCTTTACCCTTTCAAGGAGTGATTAGATCTGGAACCTGGCTCCTCTTGTTAGAGGGGGCTGGGGTGTTCAACCAGTGAGTTACTGCTATGGATACTAGATCCTTGTGATTTAAAGTGTGTATTGTTCACTTCTATCACCTCTTTAAGCTACACCGAGGGGTGTTCTAACCGTATGTATTTCAAATCCCTTTTCAATGAGAGTAGAATTAAGTTGGTGGGATTTGCAGTATTGGGGTACATCATGAAGTTGGAATATCAAATTCCCTTGCAAAGTGAGCTCGTGTCTACAATTGTTTCTATTTGATGCTTCTTCTCAATCCAGCTTCATGATCCATTGGATTTTTATTTTATAGCTTCCATTTTTGGATGTTTTCTTTCCGTAGATTCATCTCCCTTGTTGTTAATAGCTGTTATTATTTGTTAGGTGGAATGATAAATCTTAACTGTGTTTTATACGACTTTCTTTTGCACTGTCTGATTTCAAGGTATATGAATTCTAGAAAAGAATAGTTCAGTTGCAATGATAAGTGGAGAAGCAAGAAATTGGTTGTACACAAATTTATAGATGGTGTAGAATCAGGTGTAGTAGTTTTACTTACCAAGTAGCGACCACCATGATCAACTCATACACACACAAATACAAAATGTACAACTATTTCATTGTAGCAGCTACACAATTGTTTCAATGATACACTTAGTATTTCAGGTTGCAATGATAGCATTAGAAGCAAGAACTTGGGTAAACACTAAAATGGTACAGAGGGTATAGTATGAGGTGGAGCAATTCTACTTTTCAAGTAACAGTTACCACTTCATTATATTTCTATGTTTTCTCTTGATTTCTTGTAAATGCTAAATTTTAGTTGTTTTGTAGCTGTGAACTTGCATGTTTTGCTTATTGACATAGGGTTTTCATATCCAAATTTTAGTGCCCCTTTCCTCTCTGTTTTCCTTATTTAATTATAATCGAAACCTGAAAATATGTATGGAAGCCTTTTGTAACTACTAATTGAGTATTGGCTAAAGCACTGCAAACTGTCGTTACAGTTTTTGGCAGGGACTGCAGCTGCACCGCAGTCTTTGTTTTATTAGTATCTAAGCCTGCATTGCATTTCTATAATTCTCGATGTTTGAGATTTGGTTTATAACATTCTAAAACTACTTTTAAACTGTAAGTTGTACAATTGACTTCAATAATCCCGAGTGCTAAATGTCTGGTGTGGATTCTGTCTTTTTTCCTTATTTTTGCATTTTTCTTTCTCTCTTGTAAGCTTACTAATATGTCAAGGCCTTAAAAATTAATGGAAATATTGCAATGATAGCCTAGTGCAAATTGTAGAGTTGTTGCTCAAAAGCTCTTGCGGTAGGATATAAATTTATAACTATTTCGTCTCAGTCCTTGGTTCATATTAGTCTCTACTCAAACCACTTTCTACAAGGTAGGAATTGACTGTTCAGTGGCTCTTATTTTACTTATAGCTTATTCAGAAGGTAAATCGATTGCTAATAGTATATTATGCTGCTTTTGAGAATTAGATATGGGTTTTATTGGGGCCACATCCAAAAGAGAGCTCTAAAATAAAAATGTAAAACTTAAAATACATGATAAAACTGGCCAAAACACATATAACCTGAAATAGACTTGAGAATAAACCTAACTACCCCTTTGATTTCTTATCGTGGGATCTCAATACGATATGGGAGGGGACTTTCTGAGGAGAACCAAAATTGTAATTAGAAACAAAAGTCCACCCGAACCTTTCCAAAATATCCAAAGTTTGGAATTCAAGCGATTCTCACCAACTCCTAATACAAAGGGAGCAACAGCTTTTGAAAATTTAGCAGGTGAGTGAGAGATAAAGGGGATGATGTCCTATCACATTTAGAAGGAAAACAAATATCCTTAAAAGGGCTCGCACAAACTACGAAGAGGCCTCCAATATAGGTTTAACTACCATAGAGGGCTTTAACTTAGGGTTTGAAGGAGTTGTAAGAGAGGGCTCTAAGGGCGTATTAGACTACTTATCCAACATGTTTTGAAGTCTATTACTTTGTTTTAGGATGGCTTTCACTGAAGGTATTAATTGTAGACATGATTATATGTAAAAAATGATAAATCAGATATCGAGTCCAACACAAAGCAGTAAAAATAAAGACTTGTAATAGAAAATATTATTCAAAGTTAGGCAATTCAGACACGGTAAAAAAAGGGGTGTTTTGGAATTGGAAAAGGTGTATTCGAAGGGGGTACTAATAATAGAATATTGAAAGGTAGAATATACATTATTGTATCGTTTTATACTCTATGAAAATAGA